>CANNZV010002541.1:0-93993 GCA_947561585.1 Caprella mutica | reverse complement strand
TAATATCATGTATCAGATTTTCAATTGTTTACCTTATTTTACCTCACTTCACTCATGCAGTCTATCAGTTTACTGTACTAGAGGTCAGGGGTTCGATTCCTAATGAGGCAATTGTTTTCTTTAGTTTTTTCATCTTTCTCTCTATAATCATACACTCAATTCTATCTCCCGAATAATATTATTTCATTTCATTTATTCTACTCTCAATAAATTACACTAATACAATTTCCATTCACGAAAGCATTGCCACTTTGTTATAACAGTGGTAGGTGCCAGTTTTATCTAATAACTAGAGCCCGGATTTCTATGCCCTTTCAATCTAGGCGAAATAGTACTAAAAACTATGCATAATATGCTTTTAAAAATATGCTTTATAGCCTAAACTCTATGCTAAATATGCCGTTATAAATTGATTAGTTATACCTCAAATAACGTTTTCTTTATTCAAAAATATTAAAAACATGCCGTATGAGTTAAATGGCACACCTAAAATTATCGAAGTACACTTTTTGTAATTAATCAAAATGGAATTGGAAATCAAACTACATTTTGTGCATCAAATTATTAATAATATATGACAATTAAATGATTTAGGAGCAAATAACAATAAACGATAATTACTCAGATTCTCAGTTCTATTATAAGAGACAGCTAAAGTTACATTAATACCTAACAAAATATAAGAATAAGAAAAATAAGTCTCTACATTACGATATATGGTAAATAATGAGAATTAATTATTTATTCATCTAGCTAGATAAAAATAATAGTAACTATATTTAACAATAAAGCCTCGTTCACACTAACAGTTTTGACTGTGGACGTGACTGTCAATCACACCTATCCACCCAGGAGCGTATACAAGGAGGGAAGGGGGGGGGGGGGCATTTGGGGCAGATGCCCCCCCCCCCCCTTGAGGTCTGAACTTTTTATAAATAAATCTACGGATTAATATAAATATATGGATTAAACCTCCTAATTGAAGAAATGTCAGTTATTTGATTATTTCTAATTGCTTTTGACATGCTTGAACACTGTATTCTATCAAAATCGTCATTTTTAAATTGCGAAATGGGAGAAATTAAATTGCTTCAAGTCTTATTAAGTATAAACCATTTTGTCCATAGAGAGTGGATTTCTATCACCCTATTAATATTAGCATTGTTCTTCAATTTAAAAATGTTTTTTGAATTTGAGAAGAAATGCATCGTCCTGTACTTCTTCAACAGTACGCAAAAAATTCATGCTTTCTCAAGATAAATGGAAGGGTGGCTAAATCTTACCACTTGAAAAAGTTCACAAGAGTTCATGGTCTATTCAATGAAACTGGTTTCATTCACAAGAAAAAGCAAATGAAAACAAAACCAAAAAAAAAACACAAACTGCGATTCAGTAGATGAAGAGATTCTTTGAAGAAAATCCTAGTTTTTCTTTCAGAAAAGCTGATCAACAGATTTCATCCTCACCAAAACCACGTGGTGGAGGATCGTCATACACTGGGACTCAAATTAGCTGTTTTGGCTAACAATCGTATTGACCTTTCCGGGTTCCTCCTGATCTTCTCTCAGGCACATTTTATCAGTTGTTTGGTGCGTTGTGAGCGTGGTCTACCACTTCTTGGACGATCAGTCAAGTCTTTTCTCTCATTAAAACGCTTCACACACTTCCAAACAGTCGATCTCGCTATTGAGAGAGTCTTTGAAATGACGAAATCTGACTTCCCGGCACGGTGTAGAGCAATAATGGCTTCTTTTTTGTCTTACATTTTTGAATTGACTAAATTTTTGTAAAAAAAAACACTGCCACGTCATAATGTAGTGTCTCTACTATAGTTCAAACCCTATTACCTACTTAGGAACTTATTTTTAAGAATTATATTAATGTTTGAAAAATTGCTTCCAAACTTATGCCCCACCCTGTATATTGAAACGCTCTACATCTATTCTTAGTAATGTACCAATGCTCACGTATCTGTAAATATGAATTAAATTCAAAGTAGCTTATAGTATTGAAATTTTTTTACTTCAATTATTTGCCTCCAGAGGCCTCTATCCTAATGCTGCCTATGGTGACTCGAAGAGAAGCAGAGTGGGGTCATTGGGGTCCCGAACTGTTATGATTTGCAATATGTATTGTGTTTTCATTTTTCTAAAACTACTCGCAGTTTTGAAGGATGTCGCTATTGGGTTATGCTCTTCAACTATTAAAATATTAAAGTTTTGTTTTAAGTAGGCTCGTATGCTTCATTTACTGTAACCTCTTCAATTTCCTCTATTATCCGTGGGTGCCGTCACTGGTTCTTGTGTCCCGTTTCGTCACAATCATGAAACTGTGACTGCATACACGGAGCAGCTTTTCTGTATCCATAAGCTTGTCACCGAATGTGGTAAGTGACTTTTTTCATGGAGCCACTAATCAAAGTAATCAAACGGTTAAATTTTATAATCAAGGTAGCTAATTGGTATTCCATTCAAACAATATTAGCTACCATCTGTTTAACTGATGATTAAGCTTCGGTACATAACTATTAAAAATAGCTATCTGCTTCACATGAAATACCAGCATCGGTAAAATGCTTCGAAAATATTGGTAATGTAGTCTGTATGAATTTTGTTCCCGTTACTTTACTAATTATTCTTAATTTTACAGTGAGGATGAAATCGATGAAATGCCCGAGAATTTTCTTCATTTAAAGGACATTATTATCAACGTGAATAGAGATAGTTTTATATGTGCACTTTGTGGGAACAAAAGGGCAAAAAAGAAAATGAAGCGTCATTTACGCGAGTTCCATAAAGTAATTGAAAACCAAGTTAATAATATAGTGTCGCTTGCCAAATCTACCAATCGAAACAAGCTATCATGCAATTTGTGCGGCAAGAATATCACTTTTCTCACCAAACATCTCGTCGATTCCCACAAAATGCCTCGTAAAGAGGCATTATCTTGCATGTACGACAGCAGGAAAAATATGATTGAGAATGCTGAATCAAACTGCCAGGATTTTATGATGAATCTTGCAGTATATTCTGAATATTGTAACTATTCTGTAGGATATAAAGATGACAGCAACTATACCAAAAGTAGGCTAAGTAATTTGGAGAGATTTGGAAAGATAGCATCAGAAACTCTGGGCTATGACCCAAATGATTTGTTGACGATCCCAGAAAACGATAATGAAATAGAACAGGCATGCGAATTGTTGGTGACCGACTATATCGCTTACATAAAAAAGAAATCACTGTCTCCAAATTCAGCCATCGTATACCTTGGTGACATTAAAGATTTGTTAACTGTAATGTACAGGTATCGATCAAGAATACCATTAAAAGATTTCCTACTTAGGCAGCTGGCCAATTGTAAAAAAGCCAGAGTAGGTAAGTTAGATAGTGATAAGTATGAAGAAGACCTTGACCTGGTCACCAGTATAGAGAAACACCGGGAGTGTAAATATGTTCTTGATATCGTAAATTCAATTGAAAATAACAGAATTGGTACCGATTTGATCGTAGTACGAAATTTTCTTATTTCAAGAATTTTAATCGAAAACGTTCAACGACCTGGTGTCGTCTACAACATGAAGTTGGAGGAATTTGAAAAGTCTACCACAAATATTTCCGATCAGAATGTACTGAAAAAGTCAATATTAGTACGCCGGCACAAAACTGCAGTTCATTTTGGAGCAGCCCATATTCATATTCCAATGGACATATATAAAATGATTGAACAGTACATAAAGTGGGGAAGACCCGTTTCAGATTCGACTCATGTGTTCCTCACTGCGAATGGGAATGCAATGAATAATCAAACGTGCTGGAAAGCTTTTTCACAACACATAAGTGAATGTCAGATTGGCATTAATCATGTATCTGCTAACATGTGGCGAAGGGCGGCTAACAGTATGGTTCAACACATAGGAGATCCGAAGCTGAAAGAAGCCTCATCAAGACAGCTCACTCACAGCATAAAAGAGGGTGAAACCAGCTACCATAATGCTGTAAAGTCATCAAGATCAGCAAGGAACCACGACATGCTGAAAAAAAACGATATACAATACTGCGAGGGAATGTCAGATGGAGGAAGAGGAAGGAGCAAAGCGATTGGAAGCTCTAACAAAGAAGAGAGCTCGTATAGAATCAGGCAAAGAGCTGCAACAAAAGAAGATAAGAAAGATTTCAGAAGTCAAAGCCCTGAAACCTGAAAGTGTAAGTAGAAAGAGAAAAAAAAAGAACAAAACTAGGAAAAATTAAATCTGGAGGTCTATATTGAAATATATTCTTTCACATTTATCATACTTTATTGAAAATTGGTTTGCAAATTGATTTAAATAAATTCTCAATTTTATTTTCTGTTGTTCATGATTTGTGTTCTTCTGATTGTAAATAATAGTAGTCTGGTTGGATTCAATTACAAATAGCTATAATAAGTTGAATAAATGGGTGTTCAGAATAACAATCATAATTGACAATTTTGATTGTTCTACGTCACGAACACCTCAAATCCATCCAATTTTCAACGCTGTCAATTAATATTGAGTGATCTCTTGCTGTTCGAAATTATGCAAAATGATTTTGAACAACGAGAGATCAACTCAATATTCATTGACAGCGTCGAAAATGAAAAATTTAATTCATTATTTCGTAGCTACGTTATATTTTGTTTCTCTTATTTTGTAGAACACGCATGATACGACATATTCTATTCGAAAATGCTGTGAAGTAGCCAATCAGTTTAAAATTTGATTATTTGACATTAATTATATTCTATTTCTAATGTGTTTTTCTATATAGCTACATGATTCTTCTACTTGTAATTGTTAGTAATTAATCAATTCATGTAATTTGTTATTAGCTATGTATATTTTGTATTTTTCTCTGTTGATTCAACATGTTTTGTTAGTTATTGATGGGATTTTTTCAGTACCTAGTTATTTTTCTATTATTCTTTTCATGATAAATGGGAATAATTCAGTAACAGAATTTATTGTTTTATTTGTTTCAAATTTACCTGTTCAATACACAAGTATAAACGATTCCTAGTTTTTATGTGATTGTTCGAAGTCATTTTGCCCTTTGAACTTGCTATTCTGATAATAAATTGTAATAGCTGCTAATTATTTTCGAACAATCACACATAATATTATGTTGAATAAATGAATCTTTCATCATTTTATAATGTGTGAAAATTCATTGATCAACTGTCTTCTATTTGAAATTGTTGTGAATGAAAGGGAATAACTCAAATGTTAATTTTGATTATTGAACTATTTTTTTCGTCATTGGTGTTCCAGTAAGCATGCTTCTGTGGTGGAATTAATTTTGTCGTTTTTGTTTTAAAATTTTAAAATTTTTTGCTAGATATAACAGCTATGGATTACAATTTTTATATAAGATCATTTTTCATTTTCAACAGGTCGCTGAAAACTTCATTTGAAATAAAAAAAATATTTCAATTGTTTCCAAATTATTTCATGCCTATATCATTTCCAAATTATTTCATGCCTATATCATTTCCAAATTATTTCATGCCTATATCATTTCCAAATTATTTCATGCCTATATCATTTCCAAATTATTTCATGCCTATATCATTTCCAAATTATTTCATGCCTATATCATTTCCAAATTATTTCATGCCTATATCATTTCCAAATTATTTCATGCCTATATCATTTCCAAATTATTTCATGCCTATATCATTTCCAAATTATTTCGTGCCTATTTCATTCAAATATAATATCAGAATACTCAGTTCAATCTGAAAAGGTTATACTCTTACTACGAGGTTTTAGTTATTTGTGATGGGTAGACTCTTACTACGAGGTATTAGTTATTTGTGATGGGTAGACTCTTACTACGAGGTATTAGTTATTTGTGATGCGTAGACTCTTACTACGAGGTATTAATTATTTGTGATGGGTAGACTCTTACTACGAGGTATTAGTTATTTGTGATGGGTAGACTCTTACTACGAGGTTTTAGTTATTTGTGATGGGTAGACTCTTACTACGAGGTATTAGTTATTTGTGATGGGTAGACTCTTACTACGAGGTATTAGTTATTTGTGATGGGTAGACTCTTACTACGAGGTGTTAGTTATTTGTGATGGGTAGACTCTTACTACGAGGTTTTAGTTATTTGTGATGGGTAGACTCTTACTACGAGGTATTAGTTATTTGTGATGGGTAGACTCTTACTACGAGGTTTTAGTTATTTGTGATGGGTAGACTCTTACTACGAGGTTTTAGTTATTTGTGATGGGTAGACTCTTACTACGAGGTATTAGTTATTTGTGATGGGTAGACTCTTACTACGAGGTTTTAGTTATTTGTGATGGGTAGACTCTTACTATGAGGTATTAGTTATTTGTGATGGGTAGACTCTTACTACGAGGTTTTAGTTATTTGTGATGGGTAGACTCTTACTACGAGGTTTTAGTTATTTGTGATGGGTAGACTCTTACTACGAGGTATTAGTTATTTGTGATGGGTAGACTCTTACTACGAGGTTTTAGTTATTTGTGATGGGTAGACTCTTACTACGAGGTTTTAGTTATTTGTGATGGGTAGACTCTTACTACGAGGTATTAGTTATTTGTTATGGGTAGACTCTTGCTACGAGGTTTTAGTTATTTGTGATGGGTAGACTCTTACTACGAGGTTTTAGTTATTTGTGATGGGTAGACTCTTACTACGAGGTATTAGTTATTTGTGATGGGTAGACTCTTACTACGAGGTTTTAGTTATTTGTGATGGGTAGACTCTTACTACGAGGTTTTAGTTATTTGTGATGGGTAGACTCTTACTACGAGGTTTTAGTTATTTGTGATGGGTTGACTCTTACTACGAGGTATTAGTTATTTGTGATGGGTTTACTCTTACTACGAGGTATTAGTTATTTGTGATGGGTAGACTCTTAGGCTTCATTTACTATCACCTCTACATTTTCCTCTATCAGAATTGAGTGTAGCCACCAGTGTTTGTGTCCAATTCAGTCACATTTCTTGGTGAGTGACTACATTCACGGTGTAACTTTTCTTCATCCACTAGAGTTGTCATCAACTTAAGTGAGCGACTTTGTTCATATAGTCAACTTCTGTTCTGACTGCTTTTATTTAAATTACATTTTTAAGGTCAGTGATATGGCCTGTAGTGGTTCCAAAGCAGACGTTAAACCCACAGTAAATAATAATTGTATTGATAATTTAACATTATCATGGCTGATCATTAAGGATGTAGGTAAATGTAGGCCTTTATATTATTTACATAAATGTAAATTTATATTAACGCCATAATTCTATTTTACGTATATTGTATTGAATGTATTGTTGCTATTGTATAGTAATGAATAATGTGTGTGTGTATAGTATTTTTTCCTCTCTCGGTAAAGTTATTCTGATAGCTAAGTTATGAATGAATTGTAGGCATTAATGAATTCGGTGCATTCCAATTGTTTTTTCCGTACGAAATGACACTGAAGATACATAAGTTATGTTTTCAGTAAACAAGACACCTTGGTACAGTGTAAAAATGGAGTATAATATTTTGTGTATATTGTGGGCATTTTATTGATGCGACTAAATTATAAAGCAAGTGACGAGGACTAAACATCATGGTGCCTACCTCTCAAAAAAAAAAGTTTTTATTTTTAATCAAAACCCAGTAAGAAAATGTTTATAATTAAATTTATCCAAACGTTAAGGCATTCTTCTCTAATGAATTGAGTATTATCTTTCAAGAGTGAAAGAGATTGGTGTGTTCGGGCAAACTCGACGTGCAACCACCTCCTAGGAGAAGTTTTATTACTGATCTTGCAGTGCTCTCAAATATTTTTATGTTCATGTTTCGAAGTAAGACGGATTTACTTATTTGAATACATTTGAACGAAGAATTTGTCGAATTAGCATAATTGGCTCTAAGTTGAGTTACTGCGATAACCTTAGTTCTTATTGAACCATGCTCTCGGTTTAAATATTTTTAGGTATTAACTAATCTAGAAATATTGAACGATTTCAGGGAGTGGATGTTTGTTGGAGACGATTTATACTTCATCGAGTTTATTGATATTCCACAAAGTTATGGTTTTGTTCTAAATCTATAGGAATGACAAATCATGAATTGGCTCAAAATTGAGGATCAACATTACATAAAAGCTGTAGTCTCCTTTTCAAATATTGTGAATTATTGCGATGTTCATGGATGAATGGAGGACTACTTTAATTACTTTGGTACATTTGAACGAAGAATTTGTCACTACATAAGTTGTTCTAAGTTGAGTTACTGCGATAATCTGAGTTATTTTTGATGTAGAGTTCAAACGTATCCCTATGTTTGAAACATCTTGTGTTTTTAATTAGATTTATCGTTGTTGATTAATTTATTTCATGAACCTATGAAATCATTTAAAGACGTATGACTCAAAAATGAGGAAATATCTATAGCAAGGTCGACTGTGAGCCAGAGAAAAAATTGTCCTTATAGCTACGTACTCATAACGGAGTAAGGTACGGGGACCTGAGTGAACGCCACGTGCGAAGCGCAGGATGTTTTTTTGGGTCACATTTTTTTGTTTAAACAAAGTTATGTAGAAATTTTTGCGAGTTTGTTAACATATTAGTGTTCAGCAATATAAATTACTCCCTATTACGTAATAATTATTATAAATTTAATTATATGAGTATAATTTGACGAATCCAAAGTATGTATGATTCACAGGTTGTAACAAATTATGGTTCACAGTCATGACTGTGAAGTGCAGGATGGAGAAACCTGTGGATTACATTTTTAAAAAATCAGTAGATAATCGGCCGGATCCAAAGTAAAAAATCATATGACGTTTAAGTATATCGACGATGAAATTTTACAGTTAGATGCACTTGTTTTCTGATTGGCTATCGAAAATAAGTCTATAGGGGGACGTGCCGCCCCCTAAACTCCCCTGCCAGGTCAATTAATAATCATGATTTATGCAGTACAGAAAAATAGCGAATACAACAGTGTAGTGGATACAGAAAACTAGCGGACATAACTATTCTAATTTTACTTAAAGTATGTGTGATTCACAGGTAGTAGCAACGTATGGTTCACATGACTGTGTGAAGCGCAGGATGGAGCAACCTGTGGGTCACATTTTAAAAAACAGATATGCAGTTGTTTTCTGATAGGCCATCGAAAATAAGTGTATCGGGAAGCATGCTGCCCCCCGAACCCTCCTGCCAGGTCATTAAACAATCATGAAGTATGCAGTACAACAAACAAGCGGACACAGCAAACTAGCGGATGCGATTACTCTCATTTTACATCAGTTCCCGAGTAAAAAATTCCTTGTATACCTATTTTCATTGAACTATTTTTTGAGGTGTAACTCATCAAAATAGGTATAAATTTGTATTTAATTAATATACGCTTAAGGACATAATAATTTTTTCATTTCGTTATTGGAAGAACCTAAATCATTGTGACGAACACGAATAATCGAATATGTAATTGAAATTGCATAATATATAGTCTAACTTTGTTCAAACAAGGAAATGTGAACCATACATTGTTACAACGTGGGGTTCGCACGTGGCGTTCACATATTGTCCCCGTATACTCATGTCATAACGTACCATTTGTGGCTCAAAATCGTCTTGGCTCAAAATTGACGGGCTCAAAATCAATGTGGCTTAAAATTGATATTACTTTTGTATCAATGTCACTTGCGGACCTCCCATGCATTTAGATACAAGATTTTGACGGCTTATTGTTGAAGCCTGGATTAACATTTCCTCAATTTAGAGACACTCATTCTTAGAGATCAAATTAAAAAAAAATTAATATCTACCGAAAGGTATCATGAGTACCATGCAATTGAGTACAATTTTGAAAAAAATTGAGATTGAAGAAATGAATAATCCATTTGGGCTCAAAATTGAGTCAAGTGAATTATATCAATTTTGAGCCATGATATTTTTTTCTAAAATTTTAATTTTTCAAGTAATAAAATTTAATCATTGACTCTTCAGGAACCCATAAAAAAAATTTGAATCCTCTGTGAGTGACGTATCACGCTATTAAACGGGCGGCTCAAAATCGACGAGGCACTTAACCAGTACTGTATATTCTTGAAGTCTGGGCTGATTTTACAAAAACGAATTTGTCGAAACCACATTTACCGAAAACTAATTCTCTGAAGCGGATTCTCCTAATACGGATTAGTCGAAGGACAAATTTGCCGAACACACGAATTAGTGGGAAATGAAATTTAATTTAATTAGAAAGAAAATTCTGTGAAACTTGTGTTTATTATTATTATATCTCATGCCTCAAAAATAAAAGAACACATTTCTTAAATGAATTTGCCATTGTTATTACTATACTATGTTCCGAAATTCCGTATCATTTCTCTAATTTCATATATATAACTGCATATATTGAATATTAATATGCATATATAGCATTACTATTAAAGGGTTGATAGAAATCAATGTTTTTTAACTCTAACAAAATTATTCATGCAAGTGTTAGATTCAATCAATGAAGCATGAGGTATATTGTGAAGATATAAGCATAACTAATAGTTATGTATGTCTCGATGGTACACGGAAAACTGCCAGGCGAAAAACTGCCGAAGCGGAAAACTGCCAGTCACTTATTGGCAATTTAATCAGTTTAGTCAATAATGACATTTAATTTATAAAAAAAGACGTTCGCTTTAATAAAAATAATAGTAAAATGTAAACAGATTGATTAGAAAAATATATAAAATATATAATTAGATGAATATTAAAGTAACTAATCAATTACAATATATAAATTGAAAATATAACCCTTCTTAGAAAATACTAAGAAAAGAAACAAAGGAATAATTGTATTAAGGAGAGAGTACAATTTCATTGTTTCTAATTATTTCGTTTTGTGTTTATAATTTGAGAATTGAACAAGTCTTCAACCCTGCAAACAATTCCCTATTGCATACAAATATTTACCATGTGGTTTAATGGTTTTATTGTGGCAATACAGTATAAATATGTGTTATCCACATTGAACCAATCTAACCATCATAAAAACACATAATTATAACATGTCGTGATGCCATTTCAAAACCATATCATAAATATCATATCAAATAGAGATTGTATACACCACATCATATCCACATGTAAATTATCATACTTATAACAGGTGTTTACCAAGTGTTATTTACCACATTCATAGCAACATGTTAAATACCATACTTATAACATATGGTAACCACATATAATTTACCATATTACCTCGTAAAACAACATATAATAAATATGGTATCTATTTCCAAAAATATGCATGGTATACACATGATTTAAATGTGTAAGTGCCACATGGTATACACATGGAATTGTTTGTAGGGAAGCTCTTGTACTCACAATAAAACAACTTTGATCCATGCTCATGAAATATTTAGAATTTGCAACTCAACATCAATGATTATTAAACTGCTATTACTTACCTAATTCTCTTACAATTTTACTCGATCGAATTGGATTGCATATTAATTAATATAATACTTCTTACATATAAATGAAAATTGTTGAAACATGGAGGATAAAAATGTAAATGTAATAACTATTTAACATACATATAAGTTGATTTAACATTAGGAAATTAAAAACAAGGGACTATAAACGTAAATGAACGTTACTTTGAAAATAAGTTAAGAACAATAATTATAAAATCCTTATGTGTACTCAAGTTTGGTTTACTGAGTGTTAAAGTAGATTTGTTGAAATATTATTTTTCTTTGATTATTATTTAAGTATTCCAATATCTATGTAGTTACTACTGTAAAAATGAATGTCCCCTTAACCTCTTAAAGAAGGACTAACGCCGTTTTTTTATAAATTAAAAAGTGTTTATAACTAAAGAATATTTCAGAAAGTCAAAAAATATACAAGTATTGCCAATAAGTGACAGGCAGTTTTCCGCTTCGGCAGTTTTCCGCCTGGCAGTTTTCCTGGACACCGTCTCGATTAATACTTTCAAATAACATAAAATATAACAATGAGCAAGATATTAGAAAGCAAAAGTAAAATTGAGTCATAATTAGAACTTTTTCAAATGTATTTAATCATGATAGTAAGGTATGGATTGGTAGTAAGAAAAGGACTTGTAGTTAGGAAAGGAATGATAGTAATGTAAGGATTTGTAGTAAGGTAAAGATTGGTAGTAAGGTAAGGATTGATAGTAACGTACGTACGGATAGATAGTAAGGTAAGGATAGATAGTAGGGTTGGAATAAATAAGGATTGGAACGAATAGACAGAATAAAGGATCATTTAGTGTTATTAACGGCTAATTTGTTTTTTATGCAAATTCGTATGCGGAGAATCCTGTTCAGAAAATTAAGGTTCGGCGAATAATTTAGTTATCGGTGAATTTGTTTTCGGCAAATCTGCTGGATACCATATTCTTGATGTTATAGAGTATAGCAAATAAAAAGTTTTCAATTGATTAGTTTTATCATTGAGAACCAGAAATCACACTTAAGTACTTAATTTCCCTTTTATTTGGTCAAAGCTCCTAAACATTCTGAAGCTTATTTCTCTCTATTTCCAATGAGAAGATTAAGATTAATATAATCGTAATCTCAGTTCCAATAGGCAACGCAAACCAAATTATTTTTTTCAATTCTTCATTTGGAAGACAAATAGAATCTGATGAGAGATGAATTTATTACAAGACAATACTGTGATAACACTTTTTAAAACACATTACGGGAAGTAATTTAGTCTCCAGCGGTTACTATATACTATTGACAAATTGGAAGTAAACTGTAGAAAAAATTATATAACTCATGAAAAATTTCAAAACTATAACCCTTCACTAAATTTCATAAGTATCAATAAAGAGGAAAGAAAATGTGAAAATTGAAATGAAAGTAATTCTCAATTGATTGTAAAATATTTATAAAGTCTTATCTATTATAGTATATGTTTTGCATGACAAAAATCTATAAAAATAATATATGTAAATAATGATAGCAAACCAATCAACTAAGGTTGTGTTCAAGTTTCAAATTGTGTGTGTGATTTATATTTCTGAAGTGTAAAGAGTGTTTCGATTGTGTTATTAAACAAATAGAAAACTCTTGCACGCATTTGAACTTTAATAACTTCTTGATACAGTTGGTACAATATTAGTCTTGAAGTTTGATATCTAACTCACCTTCGAATGCACGCGCCAGCCCGACAACGTCTATTGATCGAGCCTTGTTGTAATTTAAAATAACATGAATTTAATTTTAATAAAGAATTGTGGATCCTTGAAATTAATCTGTCAATTTACTGTTAAAAGTTTCTAAAGTATTCATAAGTTAGAACTCTAATAAGAGTTCATGCTGTCAGATTAGAACTGAGTGTATATGTATATTTTAAACTATTGTGAGTGAATAAAGAAGGAACGGTTGCTTAGCAGTCAAATAAAATATAACAAAGTCTCACTCTAGAGTTACAGCATGAAGATTCTCTTCCCTCTCTTCATATCAACTTTGAGATCTTCATGCTATGTGATTCCATAGGCCTAGCCTGTGTGACTGCAGTCTCACTCCTATGTGATTCCATAGGCCTAGACTGAGTAACTGCAGTCTCACTCCTATGTGATTCCATAGGCCTAGACTGTGTGACTCCATTTTCACTTCTATGTGATTCTACAGCCCTAGACTGTGTGACTGCAGTTTCAGTCGCATGTGATTCCATAGGCCTAGACTGTGTGACTGCAATCTCACTACTATGTGATTCCATAGGCCTAGACAGGGTTGCCGAAGGTATTTTCTTGATAGTACCAGATTACACACTGAAAAAGTACCAGATTGGACACAAAAGTACCAAAACCCTTAAATTTCCATGAAATCCAACGTTTTTTTTGACTTTATGTTCGTAAAAATTGAAAATAATCTTGAAAAATGAGGTAATTAGGGAGAGGAAAAAGTACTAATATGGTATTTTTTAGAAATACAAGAGAGCAAAAGTACCAAATCTGGTACAATAGTACCAGGGTTCAGTAAGCCTGGGCATAGACTGTGTGACTGCAGTCTCAGTCGTATGTGATTCCATAGGCCTAGACTGTGTGACTGCAGTGTCAGTCGTATGTGATTCCATAGGCATAGACTGTGTGTCTGCAGTCTCAGTCGTATGTGATTCCATAGGCATAGACTGTGTGACTGCAGTCTCAGTCGTATGTGATTCTACAGGCCTAGACTGTGTGACTGCAGTCTCAGTCGCATGTGATTCCATAGGCCTAGACTGTGCGACTGCAATCTCAGTCGTATGTGATTCCATAGGCCTAGACTGTGTGACTGCAGTCTCAGTCTTTTCTCTGGTACCTTAACGGGTAAGAGCTTCCCTGCTAAGAAAACTAAAATATAATCTGTCATTCTTTAAAGAATTATTATAGTTAATTCTAAGTTTACTAACGATTCCCATTTCCAAGAATATTAAATTGAACTCGTATTCAAACTAGTATCCCTGCAAGTATCATTGAAAACAAATTAACTAAAGGTTTAAGATCCTCTCCAGCACCCGGGAGATATTAAGTTTTGACATAATAAAGTGGAACTAAACTTTAGGATCATTAAAGGGGTCATTTCAGACCAATATTTTTTATTTACAGTACAATTTGTCTGAAACTTCACATTTATTTGTAAAAATACATAAAAATGTGTTTTGCTCATAGTACTTACTCAAAATTTTTGATAGTTTTTGAGTTTATCGAGTTTTTTGCCCTTTTTTGGGGTAATTTTTGACGCGCACTTTCTGGAGAAGAAATAAATGAATTTTTTTTCTATACAATGCTATTTTCCTTATGAATAAATGTTAGTGAGCGTTCTTGCGAATTTTGTTCTTCTTTTTCAATCAATCACAATTCCCCTTTTTTTCACTTTTCATATATATTAACCAATATTTTGTATAAAAAAATGAAAAAAAAATCGAAATTTGGCTTCCCAAGAGTTGAAGATACAATATTTCCCTGTACTTTGAAATTTGAATGATGAAAATCGGTCTATAAACACTTCAAAAAGTGATCTTTGAATGTGAACAAAAAGAAGTGGGAGAAAATGCTTCTAAAGTTTAAAAGTTTGGTTATTCCTGCGATAACCACGCTACAGTTTTCGTACGATTGTAGCAGTCCGGTACGTTTTTCGCTATTCTGATACCAGATTATTCCAGAGACAATGTTCGAGAATAATTCTAGCCAAAAAAACGTTAATTGAAAATTTGTAATTTTTTTAGTCAGTTTAGCCCCCTTATATGCAAACTATATACAATAAGGTTCAGTATATATTTCTTTACATGACTTGAAATAATTGAAAGGTCCCATCCACTCAAAATTAAAAAAAAATCTGCAATTGTTATAAATTCGTAGAACTTTGGCAAAAACCTATATGATTATGTTTAATGAACATTCAAAATCAGTTACCATTTGACTCGCATGAGATAAACATCTAATCTCAAGTCTTAGTTTGTGAGACAATTACTTGTGAGTGTTTTAGTGAAGTGCATAGTGCAGTTATATATGCTGGATACAGAAATACATTATCTTTAAAAAGTTATAGTTAAACTTGTTATTCATCCTAAATACAGTTAAGCATTGACCATAGGCCTGAGGTCGGAACCATATAACCAAGTTGGTTCTAGGGCATGGCAATGAGTATTTAGTAGAGAGATATAAACTGAGCAAAAAGGAATCTGAAATATAAGATAAAAGAGTAGGATTCTGATCACACGTAACCCATACAGTGGACCTTTATAAGGTTTCACAGATGATGAGATAACCCAGATGGTGTCCATCACACCACCGTTATCAGAAAATAAATAAAGTATTTCTCTCATAATTAGTTAAATAAAAAGACCAATTTGGTCTATCATAAGCTTGATTTCAATATGTTGTTCATTTAGATATTTGCATTATTTTATGTTCAAAAATTTATTTCAATAAACTTATCATTATTATAAGAATATTCACACTCAACCTTCGCTATCCAACTTTTTAACAGATTAAATAGATGGAAATGAAATGAAGTTCGAGTTTCTCTCTTATTTTCCTTTGTTTTAATCAAATTAGCAGTTCTATAGATTTTATGATACATTAAAATGATTATTAAGGAGTAACGTTATATTTTTCCCTCTTAAGGGGTCAACTCATCGATTTTGGTGCAAATTATCAAATATCTTTTTATTGCTGAAAAAGTGTCTTTAGGTAGTGGGCTTTCATGTCCTAAATTTTTGAGAGGGTACGACCACTTACGACCAAAAGAGGGGGAGGGGCGTGTGGGGGTCAAAATTCATGATTTTTCAACTATTTTATTTTTTGAACTGATCGTTCTGAAATTTCTATAGTATATGTAACTTGTCAAAAGAAACACATTTTATTCATGTAACTTTTCCAATTCTGGCTTTAGTTTTCGACAAAATGTAGTTTATCCATTTTAAAAAAATATTTTAAAATTACAAAAGACGAGAAGTGTATGAGTTTATATGCTAAAATAAAAACAAAGACAGTTTTAGATTCCTTGGAGCATTTTGAGCAAATGTATAGAGTTTTTTTTTCAAATTTCCATCTGGTTTTTCAATTATAAGCTTTTTTGATGACTAACTAAAATTTTCGAAAAAAATCCAAAGTTTTCGATTTTGAAATGCAACAAAAAGAGAACGATGCTGGAATTTTGAAAAAGCCATCTACAGATTTTTTATGAATATTCCAAGGATTCTATAACTGTCTTTAGTTTTCTTGTAGCGTGAAAACTCATTGTTTTCTCGTCTTTCTTAGTTGGAAAACATAATTTAATTTTTTTACAAATTTCAAAAGACGATAAGTGTAAAAGTGTATATGCTAGAATGAAATGAAGGCTTGTTCAATCTCTTCCTCGTTCTCTTTTTATCGCAGTTCAAAATCAATTTTTTTTTCAAATTTTAGTTAGTCATCAAAAAATGCTTATAAAAGAAAAACCAGATGAAAATTTGAAAAGTCCCTCTTAAAATTTTTTCGAAATGTTCCAATTATTCCAAAACTGTCTTCTTTTTCATTCTAGCATATACACTCATATACTTCTCGTCTTTTGAAATTGGTAAAAAATAAAATTTAAAAACTACATTTTTTTCAAAAACTAAATCCAAAATCGAAAAAGTTAATCGAATAAAATGTGTTTCTTTTGCTAAGTTACAGAAACTGTAGAAATTTCAGAACGCTCAGTCCGAAAATAAAAAAGTGTTTTCAAAAAGTGAGATTGCCATTCTTACGACATTTTTATATTTATGGCATTTGTGGAATTTATGACGGTATTATAGGTAATTCACAGGTAAAATATGATAACTAAGCCTTTATATCCCATATAGATCAAAGAATAACATGAAAATAGCATTCAAAATTCATCCATAGCGTATTTCCCAATAAAAAAGACGAGAAGTCAATGAATTTTCAAGCTACAAGAAAACTAAAGACAGTTTTAGAATCCTTGGAGCATTCCTAACAATTTTTAAGAGAGTTTTTTCAAATATCTTGCTCGTTCTCTTTTTTCGCAATTCAAAATCAATTTTTTTTGAAAATTTTAGTTTGTCATTAAAAAAGGTTGATAAAAGAACAGGAAAGAAATTTGAAAGATCCCTCTCTACATTATTTTTGGAATGTTCCAAGGATTCCAAAACTGTGTTCTTTTTTATTCTAGCATATACACTCATACACTTCTTGTCTTTTGAAATTTGTTAAAAAATAACTACATTTTTTTCGAAAACTAAAGCTAAAATCGAAAAAGTTATATGAATAAAATGTGTTTTTTTTGCGAAGTTACATATACCGAACAAATTTCCAAATAATTGGTCCAAAAATGAAAAAAATAATTCAATAGTGAAAAAGTTTTCAACCCCTTAATTTGTGTTGTACTTTCTCTCTTTTCAAAGTTTTTAATCATTATTTCGAAAGAAATAATGATTAATCGGTGTCATCAATGTGACACTGGGAACAATGGGACATGCTGAATATTTTCTTTTTTGAGGATAATTTTGCATTCAGCGGTTGGGGTGCATTGCATTCAGCGGTTGAGGTGCATTGCATTCAGCGGTTGGGGTGCAGTCAGCTCTGCGTGTAACAGCGAAAACGTGTTTCAGCCCTAGTAACCTATCCCTTAAAAGTTTGTTTAGCAACCTATGGACTCACTAAAACCGATATAAAATCTCAACAAATTGGCTTTTCTATATTATGTCTTCATAAAAACCTTGACGGTTCCCCTGTGAGGTTATCTCATCAACTGTGAAACCTTATAACGGTCCACTAAATGGGTTACGTGTGATTAGAATCTTACTCTGTTTACTATTTTCAGATTCCTTTTTCTCAATATATCTCTTTCTACTAAATACTCATGGTACCATGCCCTATAACCACCTTGCCAATATGGTTCCGACCTCAGGCCTCTGGTCCAAGCTTAACTGTATTTAGGATAATAACTTAGTATAGATAACACTTTAATGAGAATATATTCGATTATCAAGCACTGGTAATTACACTGTGTAACTTCACTAAAACACTCACAAGTAAAGGTCTCAATAACTAAGACTTGAGATAAGATGTGTATCTCATGCGAGTCGATTGGTAGCTAACTTTGAATGTTACTTACACACAATCATATAGGTTCATGATAGCAGTTATGCATACACAATTGATGTGTTTGCATCACTACATCGCTCCCCCCTTCCGAAAATTTCAAAGTTACATTATTCACATTTTTCCAAAACTGCCAGCTGGTCTGTCTACCCATTGTTACTCTATATTTAACAATGTTGAGACGCTCACGCTGTTAGTGGAAACATGTGTTTTGGATCTCCTGAAATTTCTCGAACCGGCTATAAATATATTATTAGCAAATTGAAAAATATGAGTTTAATTCATTCTAGACATATGTCAGACTAAAGTGCATTCACCAAATTTTCTTAAAATTTTTATCTTAATTTATTTAGAATATTATTCTAAATATTATTGTTATGGCGGAGTATCTGCCAAATTCCTACAGTGAATCGTTTTGAGTAGCTAATACCAATATGATTTAGCTACTCATTATTTATATTCTCTAATATAACTTGGTCTAATTGAAGAGTATGTCTATCATTCCAATAAAAATTTGAACCATTAACGACAGTGAAGACAGTCCATTCAAAAAAAGCGCCAATCATTCTAATTTTTATACTCACGCATGTAACACATGACTGCTCACTAAAAATCTTCTAAAAATCTTGATTCTTACAGATTAGTACAAATCATTTCATAAGATGAATCTAATGTTCATACTTGCATAAAAATAGCTAATCAGGTAAAGTTGCATTTGATGCTAATGCTAGCTATTGGAGACAACTAACTGATTATATTAATTAAAATAGAAACAGCAAAAACAAGGTAAATTTATATGTAGCTATTGGTGTAATTTATTCATGTATTTATCTTATGTATTCTTTCATTATTTATGTTATCTATTATTTGTTTATTAGTTTATCTTATTTGTATTTTAATTTCTTCTGTTATTTTTCAGTCCGGTGTTTTTCATCTTTATACCACAATCCCTTTTCCAACCCATGTCCATTTCCCCTTTCCCAATCACTTCCATTACATATTCATTTAATTTAACTGTTGGCTTGTTTAGTAATCAAACTATATTAATTCATTTAAAAATAGTCAATAAGTCCATAATGTCATCTGTTAAAGGGACTTTAATAATTTCCGCAATTTAGTATAAAGTGCCTTATGCATCTCGTACACTGGTTTTGAAAAGATAGAAAGAGTTATTATATTTAATATTTGTTTAAGTAGATAGGTAGGATCAAGTAGGTAGGTAGGATATTAGTTAGTAATAGTAGGTAGTTAATAAATAGTTAATAGATGCAGTCTCTCGTTCTCATTCCTATCCACTTATATTTAAAGCCATTCCTAACTCTTATCTTTATCGTAGTATTGTGTCGGCACAAGTGTGGCGCTTGGCAATACACGTTCCAATAACCAAATGATACTACCACTTGTACGGCCTAGACGAAATAGTACGATTTTGCCTAAATGAGTTAACTTTAACATATTTATATTACTGTTCTGTCCCTTGTGCCATGACATTATCAGAGTCCTTGATCACTCCAATACATTACACAAATTTGTTACTGCATTTACTTTTAAAAACAAAATTTTTTAATCCAAGAAAAAATTTATTTATTATAAAAATATATTTTATTTAACTTAGTTATGTTTTATTGTAATAAAATTCCTTCTTTATTGATAAAAGTAATTATTCATTTGAATTTATCATATGTTATGATATCGTATTTTATGACTTTTTAATCAATTTATATTCTTATTTGAATTTATATGAATTTTGATCATCTCTATCAACTTTTGAGACAGTCTTAATCCTTAAAATTAAACATTAAAATTAACACCGAAAAAAAAATTAAACTTAAAATTAAATTCAATTGGAAACGATTATTGTTAATTTTCACTTAAAATTACCCAAACTTAAAATTAAAAATTTAAAATAATGGTCTAATTTAATTTGACTTTTATTTTTTCTAAAAAAAAATTTCTTAAATGCTGCTATATCTTGTTTTGTTAATTTTGCTTTTTGTTTTTTGTTTTTTTATGAGGCATTACAATAAAGTTTGTTGCCTGAATGTTGATTGCCTGGTCATTAAAGTAATTTACCGTTCCAATTAGTTCCCTTGTTCTAAAGGGGTCCCTCTTTTAATTTGATTAAATGCTTCTGTCGCCATTTTTGACTTCAAACTTCGCATTTCGTACATCTTCATGTCCTCGTCGGACTTTACCCTCCTGGAGTGATTGTACCCGCATACCAGAATTATCACAACTAACAGTGTTAGGATTAACACCAAAACATCGCTAAATAAATCCGGGATCAGGTCATATTTAGTTGTCCCCATGGATTTAATAGCATGCTCTAAATGAGCCTTGTTCATTGAAGTCGACTTCTGGATCAGCTCCACCACCGAGTTCAAATCAAAGTTAATTTGAGTCTGGCCCATGTTGCGTCAGCTGTTCGTTCTCACGACCTTGAAGTATATGTTAATGTGTCAACCGGCTGTGAGTGGCTGAGGGTCAGTCACTGGCTGTATATGGCTGAGGGTCTGTCAACGGCTGTGCCTCGCTGCTTTGTGTTCACTGAAATTAAAACGATACTGTTAGTTCATGGCCCCTGGTCTTTTTTTTTAGTTATTTTATCAGATATCAGTCTCATTTTGAATTAATTATTTTTGATTTTAAGTTATTTCAGTCTTTCATCATAATTTTAAATTTATATATATATTTTTTTACATTTAAACACAAAATTTAAAATTAACATGCATACAATGAAAAATTAATCATCTTAAAATTATTATATGAAATTTTATATTAATAAAATTCATAATTCATCCCATCAACTTAAATTAAATACATACAATTATTTTACATGTACAATAATTCTCTTACTGAGCAAATGAAATATTGTATTTTGAACAATGAGCTACTTGGTGTGTTTGTTTGACTTGCGTAAGCAAAAAAATGTAAACATTTCTCTGAATCTTTGCATGTAACAGAGTTATATGTCACGTGTTCCTGTACTACATGTTACATGTTACCTCATGTTACTTCGTGTTATGTGTTCCTTTTTTGGGCTACCTGTATGATGTTTATATTCAAATTGCTTATAATTTGATTTCCTGTTTAATGTTGGTAATGAATTTATTTAATTAATTTGTTGTGAAATTTTCTAACTTAGTTAGGTAATTTATGTTACTTGTTATCGTTTGATGTCCTATTTTAATTATAGCTTTGTTTATTTTACTTGTAATACTGTACCTGGTCCTATCCAATATAATTGTAATTATTTATGTGTTTTCTGATGAATTCTAATTAATACTCGATCACCTATCTGTATAATTTTGTCTTTTCGTGTCCTATTGTGGTAAATTATGCGTTTGTTTGATTGATTTATTATGTTAGCTCTAATCTGATCTTGAATAAATATAGCTTGTCTGGCCTTAACTTTGACTATTGATTCTGATGTATCTAACTTGTAAATGTTATCCAAATTTTCTGCTTGTATATTTGGGGAGGTATCACGTCCAAATAAGGCAAATGAAGGCGTATCTTTCAAGGACATATTTAATTGGTTGTTGATTGTGTTTTGGACATAGAATCTTAATAATTTGTTAATTCTCTGGTTATTGCGTTCACAAATTCCATTGGAATATGCTGAGTATAGTAGTACCTCACACTTATATATCTGATGTATTTCACTGAAAGTTCTAATTGCGTTAGACTTAAATTCTTTTGCACAATCTGACATTAGCGTTTTGGGGTATCCACAACGGCTAAATGTTTTACTTAGACAATCAATTACTGTGTTAGTTGATTTGTCAGCTACTGCTTGTAATTCGTTATATCGTGTCAACATGCATGTTATTGATAAAATGTACTTGTTGTTCGTGTCAGTTGTAATAAAAGGTCCTATAAAATCAAATGAAACTGTTTCGAATGGTGTATTAGCTACTGGGGCAGACAATAATTTAATTGGTGTATCTAGACTTCCTTTAAGTATTTTGCAAGCATCACATCTTTTAATAAAAGATTCTATGACCGATCTTTCTTGAAAATGATAGTATTTTAGTCGAAATTTAAATAGCGTATGAGCTAAACCACAATGAGTGTTAAAATGTATTGAATTAATTACTAAATTGATCATTTTATTTGGTATAACATAATTAACAATACTGACTGCCCTAGAATCTATTTTCCTATGTCGATATAATATTCCGTCTAATATGAAAAACTCAGCTATTTTTTTAGATGTTCCTATTTTTTTTCTATTTAATATGTCCATTATTTCCTTACAAGCAAAGTCGTTTGACTGTGCAGTCTTTAGTCTGTTTGAAGTCCATGTTATGTCTTCGTGTTTAGGTATGTAATTCAAAAATGGTTTTTCTTTGTTGATTTTATACAATTTAGATGGATCTGATTCTTGTTCATTTTCTGAGTCTGTTTCTGATTCACTGTCATTGTTGTTTATAATTTGTGGTACATTTAGCTTAGCCCTCGATCTTGTGGTTGCTATAAAACTTTAAATTGAGCTAAAACTTTCATTAGATGGTGTTAAAAGTTCGCATTCATCTATTGTTTCTTCCGTTAAAGGAGTTAATCTACTAAGAGTATCTGCTACTTCATTACGTTTACCCTCAAAATACCTAATGGTGCAATCATATGTGCTAGCCTCAATGGCCCACCTGGCCATTGCCGAATCTAATGGAAGTTTATTACCAAAAAATGCGCACAAGGGTTTGTGGTCAGTTAAAATGGTATTAGGATACCCTAGACATAGATATTGAAATTCCTTTAAAGCTAGATGGATTGCAAGGAACTCTTGCTTAGTTGTGGAGTACCTTTTCTGAGTAGAATTTAATGATTTACTGAAATAGGCTATGGGTCTTAATGTTTTGCTTCTGGTCGAATCTGGTTGTAGCAATGCTGCGCCAACTCCGACACTTGAGCTGTCAGTAAATAAATAAAATGGTCTGGAATAATTTGGATGAGCTAAAACCTTATCTGATGTCAAAATATTTTTGAGACTAGTGAAGCTAGCCTCACATTCGTCAGTCCAGTCAAATTTAGTGTCCTTCCTTAATAGTCTATATAATGGTTCGGCCTTCTGGCTGAATTTAGGGACGAACTTACGAAAGTAGTTTGCAAGCCCTAAAAACCGCTGAAGTTTCTTTACATCTGTTGGTCTAGATGCTTCTATAAGTTTTTCGTTTTGGATGCATCGTATGCCATCAGTAGTGACCCGATGTCTAAGAAAGTTGATTTCGTGTTTAAAGAATTCACACTTCTCTAATTTTAATCTCAAATGAGCGTCACGTAAACTCATTAGCACTTGGCTAATATCATTTAAATGTTGTTCATATGATCGACTAAAAATTAGGATATCATCAATAAATACGAAACATAGTTTCCCTAATACTTTATTTAAAGCTTTTGTCATAATTGCTTGAAATACTTTTGGACTATTGACATACCCGAAGGGTAACTTACAAAACTGCCATTTTTTACCATTTACCGCAAATGCTGTAAGTTTTTTAGATTCTTCGGAGAGTTTCACTTGGTGAAATGCGCTCCTTAGATCTAAACTAGAAAATACCTTAGACCCACCTAATGATCCTAACATATCGTCAACTCTAGGTAAAGGAAATCCTTGTATATGCACACATTTATTTAGAGATCTGAAATCTATTACGGGACGTATTTCCCCATTCTTTTTATGAACCACTATTACGGGAAAGTTGAAGTCGGACATTGAAGGTTCAATAGTACCTTCTTCTAACATTGATTTATTAACTTCTTCAAGTTGTTCTTCAAACTTATGTGGTATTCTATATGGTATTTTATTGATAACTATATTAGGGTCCTTCAGTTTAATACTATGTGTACATATACTAGTAGTTCCGATAGGTTCGTCTTTAAGAGTAATTACGTCTCTAAAATTATTTAGTAACTGCGTCGTTTTGTCTTCATACTCTGACATTCCACATGATATGTCAGCATTAACTAACCTTCTCAGTGCTGATGGCACTGTCTGAGAATCTTCATCATCACTTTTTACTGTAATATCACTGCTCCTATCAGCACTTCCGTCACGTGATATTTTAAACTTTATCTCTCGGTTGCCATGCACTGAAACTAATGGCTCTCCATTATTTCCAACTGCATGTACCATTGACTTTCCATAAATTAAATCGGGGGTAACGTTTCGTTCAAATGGCTTTGTTTTTTCGTCACTCAACACGTTTCCTAATCTAGATTTACGAGTCCTATTATTTAAACACTCCGATATAGTCGCTATATTGACTTCGACTTGCTTTTCGTAGGTTTCGAGTGTACCTATTATTTTATTTTCGTTTAATACGATATCACTATCAGTCGGATTCATTACGAAAACTGGGCATATTGACACTTGATCCCCTTCTTTTTTAATGTCTTCGATTTTTATTAGTGTTTCGGCTACCACTAAACCCGAACTGAAACTTCTTTTAGCTACGATATAACTGCCTGCTTCGTTGTTCTTTACAAAACCATAAACAACCTTAACGGTATTTGCCTCAACGACTTGGCTACTTATATGAACATTACCGTTCTTCTTGCGTATTTTATTTTTTCTACAAGGCTTCGTTTTTATCTCGGACTTCATAACCTCTGCTTGCCCTTTCTGATTTAATTGAGGTTTAACCCTTACTTTCGCAATACTACTGTGACTGTTTGTTTGTTCGTTAATTTCCCTTATCAAAGTTCTTCTTTTTGACCTATTAAAAATGAGAACTAACTCTGCTATTAAGCAATTCGTGCTTAATAGTTCTTTAGTAGCTATTTTACGTTTTTCCATAAACGGAATTTTTTCTTCACCTAACTTCAAAATATTTTTATCAAAATCAATTTGCGCGTTCGTTAACACGTCCCTTCCTAATATGACGTCATAGGGTAGACTGTTGTTATCGATTAGTAAAGCGTTTACTCTTTGCTTATTTTACTTTGATAATAATACAAAATTTATTTCACCTTTTACTTCGGAACGTCCGTTTATGCCTTTAATAGTTACGTCCGATTTCATTATGTCTTCGTTACTCGCCATATATTTAAAATTACGACTGTTTAAAATCGTTCGCTCACTTCCTGAATCTATTAAAGCCTCCCAATCAAATTCTTTACTATGTAAAATTATCGTTGGCTTAGAAGTCCCTTTTATCGTATAATGACAGTCCGTCAATCCGCTTAATTCATCTTTATTTTTTACGAACTGAGCTGTAATATACGTCTCGCTTGTTATTTTCTCCTCAACGCTTAACTCTAATTCTTTTAATAAATCGAACTTATTTTTACATTCGCATTGATTTCTTGCATTGAGTGACGAATTAAGTTCACCATTGAATTTAACGTACACCGGATTTAATTTATTCATGTTTAATTCACATTTGTGCACGGAGTTACCGACCGATATCACATTTGTCTTTGTTAAATGTTTAGTTAAATTAACCCTACCATGTTTTTTACTAACTTTATTTGTTGTATTTATTTCAGTGTTCGTATTTACATTTTTTTTCGAAAATCCTTGCTCTGTCCTCGATTAAAAGGTTGCTGAGCACGGCATTCTCTTCCTATGTGGCCTAGTTTATTGCATCAAAAGCACTTAATTGTATCACTATTCTGCTGTGGTGTGTAGTCATTCGTGTTTGGTACATTTGTTCTTCCTAGCTGGTTGTATCTGTATCTGCTTCTGCGTGCATACCTACCGGCTGTACCTCTGTTTCTTGCATCCTATGCGCAATATGCCTCTGTTTCTTCCTGCATATCATCGTGATAATTACCTTGATTCTCACCTACTCTTTCATCAGTATTTTCTATCACAAAAATTTCTGTGTCATTGAAATTTTTCTTTGGGATTAGGATTTTTTTGTCATGTGGCAAAGATCTTATTTTCTTTGTTGTAGCGGACAGTAAATTAACTGTTGTTTTGAACGGTCCTTCAATAACTCCCTTGACGATACTGGGGTTGATCTGTGGTCCAAATATCGTTAAATACATGGCTGTATTCATTAGATCCTTTGCGTGCTTTTTCAATCTGTTGTTGTATGCCTGATTAGTTTCAGCTGCAAGTTTTACTGGAAATTGCGCGTTCATTGTTTCGTCATTCAATATATGATCTGTGACCTCTCCAATTTTTTCAATGTACTTAATATATCACTGGCAGCTGTAGTTTCATTTTTCAATTTATTAGTGTATAATTCGTGACATACACTGTAGATATCCTTGCTGTCTTTCTGCACATATATATCTTCTAATGCCGTGCATATTTCTTCGTAGGTGCTATCTTTAAATGTTTTTCTGTTAACAACGTTATTAACAGTAATATGAAAATCTCCCAGCTTGCAGTCAGCGCTTCTGAGAATGATCTTCTTCTTTTCTGCATCATCCTTGTCTCCTAAACTGGATATATGATTATTTAATAGACTCAAATGTTGCTTAAATGTGTTTTTTTCCTCGAAAGCTGGATCTTCTGGCCTCCTTCTTCCTCTGAATATCGGCAACGAATCAGAATTAATTATTGTCGTACTTCTACTTTTAATTATCTCTTGGAGTTGAGCTTGTGTCAATTCAACCGACATTGTTTCTGTATTTGTTTGTTTATCTATCCTATTTATATTCAGTTGCTGTGTATCTGATTTTTTTGGGGGTGTAATATTTTGTTTACTTTTCTTAATTCGTGGTTTTGTCTTTCTTCCAGATCTTAGCTCTACAGATTCTGGATTAACCACTTCGTCCTCCGAATTTGGCATATGTTCTCATTCCTAATTAAATGTTAGTGTGTACTTAAACAAGTGTGCGTGTAATCACAAATTATGAAAGAAAAAAAATAATATCATAAAAATAAATCATGCAAAAATAATCAATAATATTATAAAATTAAATATTTATACCTGTCAATAATAAACAACAATCAATAATATTACAAAGCTGAAAGAAATGCATGCACAACATACATCCTATAATTATAATTGCTGCAATAAAGACTAATTAATTTCTTCTAACTGACCTTCTACTTATTGCTTATTCACACAAACACTCTTGACTAAGCAGGGCAGATTAATTCACCACTGAACTCAGCTCTATAAAAAGAACCTTCTTTGATCAAAAATGAGATTGAAAATAACAAGGATGACGTAACGCTTTTTAATCGTTATATTATACTTAACTTCCGGTTCCATGTACAGTGGATCCTTCTTATCAGGTTTTGTCGGTGATTTTTGCTCTGATGTTAACTGTACACTGAATGTACACTGAATGTAGCAGTTTGAATAAATACTTTTTAGGTGTAGTATTTAAACAAATTAGACTCTCAATTTCTGGTTGATTTACGGCTTTTTTGCATGTTGCTTATTGATTAATCGAATGTTTTTTCATCACCATTCGCCAACATGCAATCCTTTACCCTTCAGTTTCGCTTCCTCCCTCTGTGTTTTCCAGACTTTTCCAGACTTTTCCAAATTTTTTCAGATTTTTCCAGACTGGTTAGTCTCACTGATTGTCTCTGCTCTCATTCAAATTTCAAATTAGGCCATCTGTACTCTCCTTATCCTTCCGATAATTTTCGAGATGCCTTTTGCTTGATCTTGAGTTGAAAATTCTTTATATTTTATCACAAAAACTGAACACCTTAATTGAATCGTACCGTCATATAGGGTCGCAAAACCCGGTCTTGCTGTAATCAAATACTCTCCAATCAGATGGTTAACTTAGTTTTTGGTAAACTACAAAGCTTTCAAACTTTTACTTTAGTAATTGAATTTCCGTTCATTAAATTCGAATTACTTAATCACGCACCATACTGCCACCAATGTGACGGTTCCCCCTGTGGGGTTATCTCATCAACTGTGAAACCTTATAACGGTCCACTATATGGGTTACGTGTGATTAGAATCTTACTCTGTTTACTATTTTCAGATTCCTTTTTCTCAATATATCTCTTTCTACTAAATACTCATGGTACCATGCCCTAGAACCACCTTGCCAATATGGTTCCGACCTCAAGCCTCTGGTCCAAGCTTAACTGTATTTAGGATAATAACTTAGTATAGATAACACTTTAAAGAGAATATATTCGATTATCAAGCACTGGTAAATACACTGTGTAACTTCACTAAAACACTCACAAGTAAAGGTCTCAATAACTAAGACTTGAGATAAGGTGTGTATCTCATGCGAGTCGATTGGTAACTAACTTTGAATGTTACTTACACACAATCATATAGGTTCATGATAGCAGTTATGCATACACAATTGATGTGTTTGCATCACTACAACACTGGGAACAATGGGACTTGCTGAATATTTTCTTTTTTGAGGACTATTTTGCATTCAGCGGTTGGGGTGCATTGCATTCAGCGGTTGGGGTGCAGTCAGCTCTGCGTGTAACAGCGAAAACGTGTTTCAGCCCTAGTAACCTATCCCTTAAAAGTTTGCTCAGCAACCTATGGACTCACTAAAACCGTTATAAAATCTCAACAAATTGGCTTTTCTATATTTTGTCTTCATAAAAACCTTCATTAGATATTTATATATCCATTGGTAAACGCCAAAGTGTAGTTATCTATTTAAAATAAAATTAACAAGCAAAGACAAGAAACAAATATTCCTTAGGTTTCTAACTATTTGTGCAAAAGCCATTTTACCCACTCATCAATGGAATCCTTATACATTCACTAAAGTAAATATAACTTAATTGAAATATAACTATGGATGCAAAAGGGCTCAACAATTAAAAAAATACCAGATAGAAATAGGTACATTTAATAGTTTTTAAATTATTCTATCTTAAAGTTGTGTTCCGTTTTTTTTTTGTATATTTGTATATTCGAATAAATGCTCATAATATGAGTATCTTGTACTGAATCACCCATGTTTTACTTAATATACACGGCCTGATTTGTTACATTTCTTTTCTTAAAATAGAAGGCCAAACTTTTTATTATATTTAATTATAAGAAGTATTATTTATTGAAAACTTCAGTTAGGGTATTAATTCTTCAGTTAAGGTATTAAAACACGTTATCATTTATGTATATTTTAATAACTATATTAAAATATCCTAATTAACCAACTAAAACATAAAAACTAGAAATTGTTATAGTTGAAACAGTAAGATGTACATTATTTATAAGTTAAAATAAAAAAACATTGCTAAGGCATTTTGGTTTCAACAATCAGCCATTGATATGTCTCTTAATTTTCTTGAAGGCCACCATTCTATCTTTCACAGTAGATTCTGTAAGTCTCTTCTTTTGTTGTCGAAACAATTTTTAGTTATTATTCTATCCACTCGAGATGAATTATCTTTTGATGTGATTCACAGAAAATTTTAGTCCTACCCAAAGTCCTCAGAATTAACTCTGCACAAGTCAGATCACCACGTGTGACGTGACAGCAAAAAAGTTTTAGTTGCAGGTTGCAGCTTAGTCATTTCTTGAAATAATATCCTCTCAAACCAAAGGTCCTGGAGCTCAGTACGAGTAAATGCAGCATCTGCCTCTACTCCACAGACCTATCTGAGTCGGAATGGACACCGGAGTGAGGATTGGAGAGGAGCTTCTCAGAAGGGATGACAACCAGATTTTCCTTGGGGTCACATATGACAGAAGACTCAGTTTCGGAAGACACGTGGAAGAGGTGACGGAGAATATGAAAAGTAGGAACGGGTTATTGAGCAGGGTAGCGGAAACAAGCTGTGGCTGAATGAAGGAGCATACCATCAAAATTTACAGTGACACAGCGAAGCCTGGGAGAATACGCCAGTACATCTTGGGTTCCATGGCTCTCCAAAACTAACCTGGAGAAAGTGGAAAGGGCTTAACGTTCATGGAGGGAATGGAGGTACGGAATAGCAGGAGAGATTATGATAGAGGGGGCTTGCCCTGGAGGTGTGACTGACAAACGAGGAGGTGTGACTCACCAAAGGAGAGGCTAAGGAAGTGTTGGACCTATGTGGACGGGTGGACTTGATGGTATACACAGACGAATCAGTGGAGGGGGAGTGAAGTTGGGGTGGGGGTGGAATGGTGGTGAGAAGGAGAGAAGTAACGGTTGAGCAGTGGGCCGTACCAGTGAGTGCCTGGTGCTTCAGTTTTAGTACCGATAGGAAGGCGATGAGCGAAACGATGTGAGGGCTGCTGGATGAAGATTTGAGTAGAGCGGCAGAGGTAACCGGCAGCAGATCCTTAGTGGATGCGTTGCAGGAGGACAATGAGGGACTGGAGCTGAGACAGATCAGAAGGAAGCTTTTGGAGTTGGAGGAGGATGGTGCTGGGTAATGAGCTGGTGGACGAGAATGTAAGAGAGAGGAGAGACATATATCAGGGTCAGGTGAAGTTGGACGGAAGCACGAGAGGATCAGTAATTGGCAGAAGGCTAAGGGAGAAGGAGTACAGGACGCTGATACTAGGAGGAGATACGAGGGGGACTGAGAGAGAATAGGGAGCAGAATCTGAGCAGATTCCGGTCAGGACACCACCCTGCCATAAGGAGATGGAGGAATATGGTACAATTGGAGGCGACGGCGCAGTGTAGGTTTTGTGGGGAGCAGTGAGAATCTGTGGATGCAGGACTTCCCACTTGAGGGGAGATGGATTTGAGAGAAGTTTTGAGGAGCTACTGGAGGACCCACCACAACATTATCATCCATCGACGTATTTCTACATTATCACATTCCTCGCAACATAGTCTGATACTTCTTCTTCTCAAGTTCAATAGATCCTCTGACAGTCAGCACCATTTCCTTGAATTCTGTCAACCATTTCTCAACCTCTAAATCATTTTGTTGATTATTCTTCACGTTGTCATCAATACCAATGCTTTCTAGTACAATACTTTTGATTTTTAAAATCTTATCTGATGTATTTACATCTTTTAATGACACAAGAAATCTTCCTCCGCTCATCTGACGATACTGTCCCATGTCCATATCTGCGCTCTAGGAGTTCACTTCGAAATTTGGCAGTTAGAACGAAATTAAAACCATCCGATAGAAATCTTGAATGAGTGCTGATGACATAGTAGTGTCGTTGCAGTGCGTGACTTATTTGACACGACAATGTATACTTTTCACTATTTTTAAATTTTGCGTCGTTCTATTCCTTCACTCATTGTGAAAACACTCGCAGAAACTGTGGAACCAATTTTGATATCCTGTCTATTGATAAATTTAATCCATATGTTCCGTAATCTTTCAACTTTTGGCAACCCATAAACTGGTGGGAAAATGGTGAAGCATCCCGACAAGTGCATTTGTTGACAATCTTGAATTTTTAAGACTATATATTTCCATAGCTATCAAAAGACTATATAATATATATCATTTGCTTGTATTTTAATTATTTATCCGATGTTGTTTCCAATTTTCATCATGAAAATAAAATCATTTTTCACATCTTAAGACAATTGAGACGGAATCTATGATACGCAAGTCAATATGTGATCCTTAATAAATACTGTATAATAAAAAGCCTAGCCTTCTATTTCAAGAAGAGAAATGTAACAAATCAGGCCGTGCATATTAAGTAAGCCATGAATAACCTTTTTTGTATAATCGAATGTATTTAAGCTGGAAAGTAAAAGTCATGAAAAGACAGCTTCCAAATTGGTTTAAAAATAAAAGTTATTAATCTTTTTACTTTAGGACTGGTCCACCTGGACCAGTCCCTAGGTTAGTAAGGATAAATGTGGAAAACTGAATTATTCGTACTTTGTTCCAATTGTTATAGATTTGTTAATTTAACATTTAATGCTTACGGCATTCTTCCATAATATTAGGTAATATTTAAAATATGATCATAGGAAATTATTGCCTTTATTATTTTGTAGTTGAGCAACAATACCCATATGATTTCAATATTGCGTTATGTGATCATCGGGACAGAAAATTTGGTTAACAATGGGACAGTGCCCTATTGTCATCCAAACTTTATTCCATATGAATCAAGAAAGTAAATATTTATGATAAAATAACGTGAACTGTAGCTTCAGGGCTTCTTGTAGAGACAGAACTTCCAGCTGAAGCGGGACTTTCGACCATGATCAAAAACTTTAGCCATCTGAGGTCATCGCAAATCCAGAGCATATGAAACAAATTTCACATAATAAAAGAAAAAGATGCAGCATGATTGCAACGGATACATCAGAGAAAGAACAGCTTTTTGCCGGTGCCACTATAAAGAGAATGCCTTTGAAATCACGTCATAAATTATCCGTAGATGGCTTGTAAACTCTTGTTCTTAATTCGCCTGGTACAGGACTCTTAATCTAACTGATCCATTCGTCTGAAGAAGTGGACGAAGATATGCTCAATTGATGAACTTTAACCTCAACGGAAAACGTTAGGAATGATGGTTTATGTTCTTGTAGAGTTTGATGCGACTTTTTAAAACAAATACAGTTGGTGTGATTTAGTAAGCGAAAGGATGAAAAAGATAAATAAGAAACATTTATGTTAGGCGAAGATTCAAGTGCAATGAGTTTCATTCTATAATTTACCCATAGTAAATTGAATATCTACCTTTTTGTTTCATTGATGACAATCTTCCCCTAGACGCTCACCTGTCGGATTAATTGACTTTTTCTTTACTTGAAATACTGAGGGAAGAAGAACAAAAAAAGTAAATCGCATATTACAATCAATATATAGAACCAAATGTGAAATGGTTTACAGTTTTAAAATCAATAACCTTAGCTCTAATAAATAGAGTAAAACAGGAAACACTTTAGTAAGGCGGATAGGTGAAGAAGATATCCTAGGCAGTTTAATAGTATACTGAATCCGAATTTGACCGGATCCACGCTGGCAAATCAATGCTTCCTACTCAAAATTGACAATCAGTGGTCGAAAACCGAAAAAATAACACATTTTCTATTTATTGTCTACAATCGATCTTCTTATTTTTCTTTACAAGAAAATGGAAATAAAATGTCGGAAAACGTACTTTATAACAGCACTGGCTGTTATAAAGAAAAGTTTTGTGAAGAATATATTTTTCGATAAGTTCAATCTTAAAATTTTTATATCTAGATATATCTATTATCGCCAATGAAAGCACCGCTTTTATCCTTGGTGGTGACAAGTATCTTTCTCTTTGGCGAATGTGTGGATTCTACGGCTGGGAATACATCTTGGAAAGTTCTATTTTATTGTTGGCAACTCGCAATAAAGTTTTCCAGTTATGAGGAATACCTGTCTTTTAGACACTCGAAGTAGATCTCCAGTGCCTTGACACTCTCTATTGTGGGCCTTCAAGCTGTCAGCAGTACAGCAGTCCCACAAAACATCTACTCGAGTAGCGACAAGCAGCTGCCTCATGAGGTATGGGATGAAAACAATCTTATTGTATTCTTAGAAGTTTTTCACACTATTTTTTGCATATTTTGGTTCTAACACATGAACAAGTGCAGCTGTATAAATTTTTAACTGTAATTTTATAAACAATTATGATGGGATATGCGCAGCCTATGACAATATGTTCTATATAAATGTGTATATGTGAGTGTTTAATAATATATTTCACAATAAAAAACATTATTCGAGACAATTATTTAGTTTTTGTTACATCTGATTTTAAGGAGGGGGGGGGGGGAGCTATCTTTTTCATTTACTTTCAGATTTACCTGCAACTATGCAGTCATCTGTAGAAATAAATTCAAAGCATTTTTGCTTTCATACATTTTTTTGAATATATGTGTTTTCGATGATATTTAATCTTTTGGAAAACATTGTCAATTTTTCAAAATTTAATAATTTTGGTCAATTGTTTTGGGTTATGGTCTAAAACATTGGTAACGACAGCCGAAGTAATTAATGGATCTGAAATATTAGATTTTCATTATTGTTTATGAGAATTTTGAGAAAAAAAATTATCAATTTTTTAATTTAATTCTCTCAAAACCCTATAAAAACAATCATTTTGAGGTCAAAATTATATAAAAATGGATCCACATTCCATACCTTTCACTTTCTTCTTCATTTTGTACTTGAGTTGACAAAAATCAGTCTGAATATGACGAATGTATTATCGCAAAAATATATTCCTTACGAAACTACACTTTAAAATAGCCAGTGAATGCAAATACCGCTGCACGCCCACACTTTCTGGTGCAAACCGTATTAGTTCAAGTACGTTTTAGGATATTCGGTTTTCATATTCCTTTAAAGAAAAATATGGAAATATATTTTATACAACAAATATTGAAACAGTTGTTTTGAGTAGGAAGCATTGTTTTGAGTAGGAAGCATTGGTTTGCAGCGAGGATCCGATCAAATTCTTATTCAATAAGGCGATATTGCAGCTACATATGAATGTAAATAAAAGGAAGGTTCAGAAAAATAAGGAACTAAAGATTCCTCAAAGATTTCGTCACAGATGATGTTAGGTCACAGTTAATGTATATAGACATAAAGATCATTCTCTTTTTGAATAAGTAGAACAATTGAAAAAAATAAACACTGGTTTAGTTTTTTCCACTTATTTTTTGTATTCCTTTTGATTTAATTAAAATTTACTAAATTAATTTGAAAGAGTTGCTGGACGACCAAATTCATACGGCATAGCCTGATTCGGTCCTCCAGCAAAATACTAATGTCGTGCATCCAAGATTTTAATCATCAGATAAAATTAGCCTGCACTACCAACAGCATTGAATTCTCGGCTCATGGGTTAACTCTCTCATCATCGTTCGCTACCAGGTCACCGGTAATCCATATTTTTAAATCACTAGCTAGTAGCTACTATGAATGGAATTGCCTGATTGACAAAATTGGAAGCCGTCTCATGGAGTATAATTGTGTATTGTTGTTCACTTCCACAATCTCGATCACTACGAAGTGGTCAATTTATACAAACTCTTCACTGTGCATCACCATGTGGAAGTCTATTCTTAATCAAACTACAATTATAATGGAGTAAAATATACCCCGGGGGTGGAGGAAGACGTGGAAGGACTGGAGGTCCAGGATGGAGGCCATGCCAACGAGGAGAAACTGTTATAAGGTAAGCCGTATGGACGATCGGTTTGTCTAGCAACCCTTTTATAAGCATTAGGATTTGAAGACTTAAAAATTAAAAACTAATTAACTTATCTACACTATAAATTCAAGTTTACTGAATTTAAATGATTAAAATAAATTAAACTAAAATTAGATATAAAATATACTTAAAAAAATTAGAATGATTTGTAAAATTACTACTTTTATTTTGGTTGATTCGAGGTTAGTAATTGCAAGTAGAACTAACCTTGATAACCGATTGAGTAATTTTTTTCTACTGATTAATTGGGTGGAACTTCGAACCAGTGATTTGTTCCGAAATCTGACTAAATTTACCCAATCTCTTTATAGATCAGATGGAGCAGTGAAGAGTGGGGGTTTGGAGATGGAGTGTCCGTTTTTCCCATCACAAGAGGAGAGGATTTGGCGGCGGCACATTCTGGAGAAACTTTTATTATAAAGTCCCTTGTACTTAGAATGTTAAACCCTGTCGATCACTTGAATCTTTTTTCCTGTTAAAGACCTCTAGCCTCTTACCTGATCTAGATTGTAAAATGTACCTAAACTGAATTTTGCTGTTACAATAAATTGAGAAACTAACTTGTCTTAAATTTATATAGCATCAATTTTTTTCTATTCCTTAAAATTAATTTTTCTTCGCTGAACAGCTGTTTTTAAAGTACACCGAATTATTGGTCGAAAGGTACCAATTATGCCATAAAATATAACAAGGAATCGATATCCCGGCTACAGAAGGTAAAAATATAGCAGTGTTCTTGTCACACTGTAAATTATATTCAAATACATTCATCACATCAAAGTTCTGTCAGCTTTGATTGATTAAAATAAAATGAAATCGTAACAAAATTAAATCAAGAAGCAGTGTTTGAATGATACAAGTGCGACTCTAATCGTTATTAGTTAAGTTAGTTTAGCCGTAACTGTTTATATTACAAATGGAAAAATAAATGTTCCAGTTAGTTTTATATACACGTGTTAAGTGTATATATATTTGTTTACATTCCATATATTTGTAAAATTGTGTTCATAATTCGAACAATAAACTCTCTTTTAATAATATAATAAATACAATAACAATACGAGGAATGTCGAATTCTAAAGAGAAAACTCATTACCAGCTGGCGTGCAGAGAAGCCAATTATTACATTCTAAATTAAATCAAACTTTAGCATTAACTTCGACCGACTGACTATCGATATTCTTCATTGGAACTTCGTCAAGAACACACGTCTGTTCTGCCGTAACTCATCGTCAAGAACACACGTCTATTCTGTTGTACCTCATCGTCAAGAACACTCGTCTATTCTGTTGTACCTCATCGTCAAGAACACACGTCTATTCTCTTGTACATCATCGTCAAGAACACACGTCTATTCTGTTGTACCTCATCGTCAAGACTTTCCTGTGAAGCGAACACAGTCAATTCCCAAAATATTGACAACAAATTTACTAATTAGTGTATATAATATCTCTAATAGGTAAGTGAGACGAAATAATAAACTTGTGAATCTTAATATTTTTTTATTATAGTTAAAGCGTGACATTGTTCTTGCAACCAACCAACAGAAAACAGATAAACCAAACATGCAAATACATATTGTGTAGTAATATTTATTGTCGAGAGAATATCGTTAATATATATTTTAATGATTTTTTTAATAATAATTTTTGGAAGTAGTTTAATCTGAGAGATTTCAACAATATTCATATAATATGCTATTTTTCTACATCTTTCGTACACCAATAGTGTCGTATTTAGTGAATCAGTTTACTGTGTTTCAGGGTCCGGATTCTATTCCAAATCAGGGAATTTAATAATTCTATTCGAAATAATTTTTGTGTTTAGGTCTTCCCTTTCTTACTCTGAATAGTTTTTACATTATTTTGAAAGAATGTCGAACATAAAAAATCATTTTCATAATATAATGATAATGCCAGCCAATTTCCATAGGGAAATATCTGTAAATGAACAATTGCTTAATACATTTTGGTCTATAAAAAGAAATTTCAATATAATTTAATATTTGAGCTCTATTCAATTTCTACTCTGTGTTTTGTGTAAGCTATTGAATTAGAAAAAGTGAAATAAATAATTGCGATGAGAAATATAGTTAACCAACAAAAAATGAAGGAACGCAAAGAATCAGAGTTGAATAACGGAAGAGTATAAATCAGGATAAGAAATCGAAATAACAAACAAACCAAACACGGAAAAATCAGTATAAAAAATCGGAATAAAAAACATGGAAAAATCTGGATAACAGAAAATACATATCTGAATAACAATATTTAAAAAATTCAAGCTATTAATGAAAACATACAAATATGCTATTTTTCTGTTCTCCAATTTTTTTATTCGAAATTGTTTATTAAGCATATCATATTTCGTGCAACAAAATATTTTCGAATTAAAAAAAACACGGATATAAAGTATGAGGGAATAAATAGTGTACGGTTATCAAATAAGAAGTCAAGTTTGCATATCATATTTAACATATTGGTGTGTATGGAATTTTGGAAAGTATAACGTACAGACTAACTAATTAACTGAGGAATTAAGTTAGTTACTGAATAACTTTTTTTCTTTTCTTTCACAGCTATCCCAACACTATGACTCCATTTTGCATAATGCAACTGATGATCATACTCATGAATCTATTCATGTGCTCGGGTTCTGTGACAAACTCTTTGTTTATTAAATCCATGGTTTCATTCGATGCAAGAGTGATTTGGAAAATAACTGTTGAATACAGACCAAGAATAACATTGTCAAATTTCCTCCCAGTGCTCGAGTGTTCTTTTCTAGATTGGTGTACACTCGTCTGCTTTCCGTCCGAAACTGACTACATTTTGTCCGATATGTTCGTGACTGGAAGAGTAACGGACACGCTGCCAGGAACACACATACCATGTTTCACCAGGAGAAGTAAAGAAAGCTTGTTTCCGAATAGAGTGTTACGTGTTAGTGGAACTCCACCTTATCTAACAAGAACTGTTCACAACTTACTAGCAGGTGTCTTCGCTCACAATCTTGAGCTTTGCTACCAAGGTATGACTCCGATTGGTGAGACTCCGTTCTTCTTCGTAGAATTCACTTCTGTGCAAAAGGTTACTTCGGTATTCGTCATCACTCAACCAAACTCAAATAGAATGTATGAGAAATTTGTTGACGCTGAAGTTAGAGTTGGTAATTACACATCAAACTCAGGACGTATGAATGACAATCTCTTCCTCGCTGAACTTCCACAAATAACACAAATTACTCAACTTATCGAGGTTACGGGAGCTCAACCGATTTACGGATCAGTTGTTTCCATTGAGGACAGAACAATTAATTCCAAAATGGTAATCTGCTTCTTGGAGATACATTAGTAAACAATAGCTATAACAAAACATTAGTCCGACAGCGAAAGTTAATTCCCGGACATAATTTAATTATATAATTCATATTGTTTCTATTTTCTAAGAATATTTCCTATTTGTTAGCACTTATCTAGATGTGCCTTTCAACTAAAATGTAATGTTTCTCTATCTTTGGCAAATAAATGCTTCTTAATTAAATAATGAAAATAATATATAAGAAATATATTGTTTAATTTCAATGCGAGGAAAATCTTATTGAGATTTTCATATATTATAATAGATGAATACTTCTCTTACAATAAAGGTTTAGATCCTATTGTGAGAATTGGATTTCTTTGTGTTATGAATATTCAATTTCAATGTATATTAATAAAAATCAAGTATTCATATATATATTATTATTATTAAATAAGATTAGAAATGAGGTTCCTCTTCGAGTACTTAAATAATATATTTTTCTTTGATTCATCACTATTTAAACTTTTCGATTGAGGCTTGGTTTGGGGCACCCGATTATATTAGAAATAAAATTAGAGTTTTGCAGAGGAGATCAATTAGATACGTGTGCGGACTTGGTTTTATGGAACATACTGGTGAATTCTTTCAAAACATGAAGTTATTGTCCTTGGATAAGTTGTACATATAAGTATTCGGTGGGGGTATACATGTATAGAGTTTTTAATTTTGAATCATTTGATGTTTCACTCCGTAACACACTGGTAACTTTTCAGCAAACTCATGATCATTCAACTAGACATAGAGATAATTATGTTATACATAGATACATAGAACCAAGTCAAAGTCTTCAATAAAGCATAGCGGTGTAAAGATATGGAATGATATTTCGTTTCACATTAGAGAAAGTCCAAATTTAATAGCTTTTAGGGGAGTCTTTAAAATATATCTGTTGAGGCAGGAGTAGTTATTTGTAGTCTGCTTGATGATTTAAAATTTGTAGTTCTGTGTTTCTGATATTGTATTTGATTTTTTTTTGTCTTAATGTTCTTGAAATGTATTTTTCTATTATTGTTTTTGAATGATTATACGTTGTACAATTTATGTGATAATAGGTTGACCCAGAAGCTAGTCGCTTTTTTGGGCCATAATATGTTCCTTTCTGTCTGTGACTGCCCGAGCACAGTCATATTTATAAGGGCGTATTATGTTTATAAATAAATAAATAAATAAATAACAAAGCTGTTAAACAATATATATATTGAATTTAGTATTATAAATGCCTACCAATAATACTTGAAATTAATAGGGATCTTTTAACAAATCCACTGCAAGATATTTTTTATTTTGAAACAATTGAAGGAATTAAGTATAATGAATGTTGAAAATTATATCCATTCATTATTGATATGAATATTATCTTATTAATGTACCCTTTTTGCCAGCTGTGCTTTTCTTTTATTATATATTTAACTTTTTTCATTACAGTTGAAGTCATCGATTGTTTTATTACCTTTAAACTGTCGCTCTTCAGAATATTTCACTCATCAAACTTTCTGTCACTATCAATTCTTTATCGTCCTGCTGGTAATATTCAGTCACTTAAACTAAGTCAAATATTAAAGTCTAAACTGTATTGACAATAACTGTAACAACTGGTGTACCTGCCAGTGTAAAATGACAGGTTATCAATATTATGTGAATTAACTGTTTTTAATTAACTATTCACATTTTGTTCAGTTATCTAATTAATTAATTAAACTAAAAAATTACTTTTATTTTAATTTAATTCTATCAACACATACCACATTATTCATATTTCCAACAATTAATGTACCATATTTACTGAAAAACTGATCACCTGAAATATAATTATTTTACTCCATGCCAATAAAAGATACATTAAATATCCTCACTATTATTTACTCCATGCAGATAAAAGATACATTAATTATCCTCACTATTATTTACTCCATGCAGATAAAAGATACATTAAATATCCTCACTATTATTTACTCCATGCAGATAAAAGATACATTAAATATCCTCACTATTATTTACTCCATGCAGATAAAAGATAAATTAGATATCCTCACTATTGTTTACTCCATGCAGATAAAAGATAAATTAGATATCCTCACTATTATTTACTCCATGTAGATAAAAGATAAATTAGATATCCTCACTATTATTTACTCCATGCAGATAAAAGATAAATTAGATATCCTCACTATTATTTACTCCATGCAGATAAAAGATACATTAGATATCCTCACTATTATTTACTCCATGCAGATAAAAGATAAATTAAATATCCTCACTATTATTTACTCCATGCAGATAAAAGATACATTAGATATCCTCACTATTATTTACTCCATGCAGATAAAAGATAAATTAAATATCCTCACTATTATTTACTCCATGCAGATAAAAGATAAATTAGATATCCTCACTATTATTTACTCCATGCAGATAAAAGATAAATTAGATATCCTCACTTTTATTTACTCCATGCAGATAAAAGATACATTAGATATCCTCACTATTATTTACTCCATGCAGATAAAAGATACATTAGATATCCTCACTATTATTTACTCCATGCAGATAAGGATAAGGATTTTATTGATGAAAATTACAAAAAAGTGAACAATAATTTACCAAGCCCTTTTGTGATTTCCAAAATATAGGATATTTTCAGGTAAAATTAGGATATGTTATTTTTCTTTTTTCCGATTTTTTTTTTCATTTTTTTCCGAATTTCTTCTTTTTTCTGGTATGATGATTTCTGTTATTCGGTTAACTGGTAACCGGATATCTATTATTTTGGATATAAAGCGTAACATCTTTAGTGCAACAAGATGTTTCCGGATTAAAAGAAGCGGATAATATATGGAGATAACATAGTGTACAATTATTAAATAATACGTTGAATTTGCAAATCATATTTACCATATTTGATTGTGTGAAATTTTTGACAGCATAAAGTAAGGACTAACTAATTACTTAAGGAATGAAGTTACAATAAATATTTTCACCATTATTTACTCCATGCAGATAGAAAATCGCTGCGCGTACGAAGGATATTGAAGGCAACCTTTTAAATATTGATATAAGGTTATGTTAATGTTATATTTTGCTGTTATGAAGTGATTTGATAGAAAATAGATTTAACAGAATTATTAACTATAATACGTTTTTAGTTATTTTTCATATCTTTGGGCCCTTGCGTGTGATGAAGATGATGACAGTTTTGCATACTATTTTTATGTACAAGAGCAGAAAACTATTACCAAACCCAACTCTGTAAAGTTGAAAAAAACTCAACCCTGGTGATCAATTCTGTTGCTCTAAGATCTAAATATTTCCCATGTATCATTGATTGTTGCTTCAATATTGAGTCAATATCAAAAACAGTATTTAACGTGAATATTGTGTCTGGGGCAACTTTAACTCTATTATTTAATTACATAATTTGTTATCTAATAAATCATATTAAATTAAAATTAGATAGGATCGTAATTTGGAAAAAAGTTGTAGGTATAAACATAATAATTTCGTTCGTTATTATTAACAAATCTTAACAAACCATGCGGTGATATTGAAATTAAAAAATTGACTCAATATCGATAATGATATCATAGCAATGGTAGTTTTATGAAAGTAGCAGCGTTAATTGTGTTTTAAAATGAAACATAATGATGTCATTAAAGTGCGTTAACATTTAAATTTTTCTACAAACGAAAAATTAGTAGTCTTGAAAACAGATCAGTTAATCTGATATAGTGAACTGACTGACTGCGCTGATGAAAGAGGGAGGGAAATGAAGAGGTGATAGTAATTGAAGCTACGAGTCTCCCTGATACAAAAAATTTAAGGGGGTAAATAAGGGCTTAGCTATGTCTCAAAATGTTATAAGACCTTGTAATAATCAAAGTAGCTAATTAGCCTAGTCATATTTTATGATAATTTATTTTCATTCATTAATATTAAAATGAACGGAGAAATTAAAAAAAATCACTAGTAATTTTTTAATGAAATATAAGTTCACAAAATATATTATCATCAATTGAAAACAGTTAGTTTTATCGCTTCAAAGTGTCATCAATAATATCTACATAAACAAATGAGTTGATTGACTAACCAATAGGTGACTCGAGAACTAATTTTTATTAATTTCAATGCAGTCTTCCAGAGTTCGGTTTCATAAAACATACAACTATTTTGAAGGGTCCCCCTACATTCTAATTTTTTATTACTCTTTTTCATTAGAACTAAGGTTACTGATTACAGAACTGCAAACCATTTCAAATTTGGATTCATTGTTACATTATAATATGTAATTAAATAATTTTTTCCGTTCTTTCTTCTACCCTCTGAATTTCAAGCAAAGAGAAAGGTTCCATTGAATCTTGAAAAATTCAAAACTAAAATATAGCTTGAAGACACTTTTTAAATGGCTACCTACACCGGTATCTAAAAACCATTTCCCTAAAAAAGCATTAGGTACCAAAAAGTGAACCTATATACCTAATTACCATTAAATTTACGATATGTGATAAGTTGGAATACAGCCTTGTTCTTCTATTGAATCTTAGAAAAAGTGAAAGTGCATGGAATGTGAATATTTATTGCATAATTAATTATGAACAGAATATTTGATCGATTTCCTTTCTGTTAGCTCTGGGTCTCGGTTAATTGAACCCCGGTCATTTGATCCCCATATCATATGATTCCCGGTCAAATGATTCCCGCTCATTTGATTTCCAGTCATATTTTCCGTTTATACACCTACTATTCATTACCTTCGCAGAATGCAAGAAGTTAATATTATGGCCTGCATTTATTTATTTATTCATTTATTTATCATCTTATTATCCGCATAACTGATCAATTGTTCAACCAAATTGCCTGAAATTTTGTGAAACGATTGGTCAATGTCCAGTGACATACTGGTAGAATTTGGTGAAGGACACAGTCAAAGGTCAAGGTCATTTATAACTCGAAAAGTTTTAAATTATATTGCATGTAAATTGGTGAGACGATTGGTCAATATACAGGAACCATTTTGCTATACTTTGAGAGCGATTGGGACAAAGGTCAAAGATCAAGGTCATTTATAACTCAAAAAGTATTCAACCAAATTATCTGAAATTTGATGGGACGATTAGACAATGTCCAGGAACCATCTGGTAGAATATTGAGAGTGAGAGTGATCTGGTCAAAAGTCAAGGTCAATTAGAACTCAATAACTCAAAAAGTATTGAACCATATTGCATGAATCTTGGTATGACGATTGGTCACTATCCAGTCACCAGTTTATTAGATTTCGGTAGCAAACGGATAAGCGGCGGCGAAGGTATGCGATTTACCGAGTGAATGCAATCCAGTTTATGATATGTGAATTTGTAAACTTTTTTGAAGTCTAGTTAATTTCTTGGAATGTTGTACAAAATCTGTATATATTGGAACCTTAACAGGTGTAATAGTTTAAAGACTTTCAGTGACTCAGTAGTGCTCATTTGTCTCAGTGTTTACTAGTTTCCTAAATATCCTGCTTTACATAACTATTTCTCTAATCAGTACCGTCAAGTATGACTTATATTAAATTTATTATCTGAAAGTAGTGTTTGTGGTAAGACATATATCTCTCCCCAGTTTTTACAGATATGATTGGTTTGTGTTCGCATTTGTTATAATAATATTTATTCTATTACCATATATTTCAAAGTGTTGACATAAGTAATTCGGTGTTAGTCCTGTATACCTAAGAAACCTCTCCCAAAATTCGTGCGTATTGGCTAACCAAACTGTATTTCTACGTTGCCACACGTCACAAAAGTACAATTAATTCTATAATTTACCTTGATTTACGCCGAAACGTAAATATTTTTAAATTTTTATATACAAAAATATTTTTGGTATTTATGTAAGAACAAAGTCATAAAAGGGCAGTTAATTTGAAGGAATGAAGGAGGAACTGTATGTCAGTTAAAAAAAAAGTTGATGCATTTGAAATGGAAAGTTTATATAGAAGTAAATATTACACAACCAGCAATGAAAGAAATACTCGAAAAACACAGTAATAATGAAATAAAAGATATCTAATTTTGAATTGTTTTTTTAATCATTTAATTTCATAAATATGCCTAAAATAGTATGAAAATAGCTACACTATAGATTTAAACTGATTGACGATTTATTTCGTGTTGTCACAGATGGGATGCAGCATATGATCACCTGTGCGGAGAGAGGGACACAACTACGATAGGACCACATACCAAAAATAAAAACTCAGGTATTTAATAGTAATTATGGAAACTTATTCCATTAACTGTTCTACTATCTATAGCTACAACTACATATACATCCACTCACAAAACCAATTCCCTTCATTCATTCACCCATTGTCCTTCCATCCTTTGACTCACATCCTTCCATAATCTGATCCACATCCTTCCATAATCCGATCTTCATCCTTCCATAATCTGAACCACATCCTTCCATGATCTAATCCACTTTCCTCCATAATATGTTTCACTACCATCTTTTCTTGGACCCAATAACAAGTTTATTTGCCACACTTCTTTTCAATATTTGACCATTTTCATTTCATTATTTGACCAATTTTCTTGATTATTGGACCCACCTCCCATTTTTCTTTGAACCACTTCATTCCATTCCATGGGCCCACTTCCCTCAATGCATGTTTCACTCACTTCTCTCCATTCTTTGACGTACTTCCTTTCATTATTTTACCCACTTTAATCCATTCTATAACACGTTTCCACCCATTTCTGGACATACTTCCTCTATCAAATTTGTGTTGGAAGTCTTCGATTCGAAAACTAAGGAATGAGATAAAAGTGAAATGTTTGTGCTAACTTTGAAATAACATTATAATGGCTCTATTCTCTTCACAGTCATGGAAGAAACAAGGTGTACATTCAATCACACTTGTGTCTCGATGTTTAATGCAGTGTGCAAAAATGGATTCTGTGCCTGTGAAACGGGTGAGTTAAACTGAAGATAATAATAGGTAAATTAGGAGTGGGAGTAGGAAATTTACAGGTCTAGGTCAATTTAACCCAGGTCAAAAGGTCCCCCGTCAATTGATTCCCGATCATTTGATCCCCAGTCATTAATTTTGATTCCCAGTCATATTTTCCGTTTATACACCTAGTATTCATTTATTATTGGTGTATATAATTACAAAACATATAATATTACATTCGACATATAAGACCCCTTTCACACGAGTCACTCAGTAACCGTCACAGGTGACGGTTACATATTATTTATTATAGACGGCATTTATCAATTTATTTACCATCTTGTTATTCGCATAACTGAAAAATTGTTCAATCAAATTGCCTGAAATTTGGTGAAATGATTGGTCAATGTCCAATGACCTGCTGGTAGAACTTTGAGAGCGACGTGGTCAAAGGTCAAGATCATGGTCATATATAACTCAAAAAGTATTGCACCATATTTTATGAAACTTGGTGAGACGAATGGTAAATATACAAGAACCATTTTGTTAGATTTTGAGAGTGATCGAGACAAAGGTCAAACATCAAGGTCAAAAGAAAGGCGCTCGAATAATTCAATAATAATATATAATTAATTTCATACTAGGAATGAACTAGATTACATGCACTCGGTGAGCGCATACCTTCGCCGCCGCTTTGACCCGTTCTCTCCCAAAATCAATCGTCCCGCCAATTTCCATGCAATATGGTTCAACACTTTTTCAGTTATTGAGTTATAAATGATCTTGACCTTTAACCAGATCGCTCTCAAAATTATACCAAATTGTTCCTGGACTTTGACCAATCATCCCATCCAATTTAAGACAATTTGGTTGAATACTGCTCGAGTTATTGAGTTATAAATGGCCTTGACCTTGACCTTTAACAGGATCGCTCCTAAAATTATACCAGATTATTCCTGGACATTGACCAATCGCAACACCAAGTTTCATGCAATATGGTTCAACACTCTTTGAGTTATAAATGACCATGACCTCGACCTTTGACCGGGTCGCTCCCAAAATTTTACCAGATTGTCACTGGACATTGACCAATTATTGTTTCACTAATAATCAGGCAATTTGATTAAACACTTTCTCAGTTATGCGATTAACAAGATGATAAATAAATAAATAAATAAATGCCGTCAAAAATATAACTTTTGACAATCTATCGGTAGTTTTAAATTAAGCGCTTTTTGCCGTAATTATTATTATCATCTTACAGGTGCAGTAGATCAAAAATCATTTTATGGTATATAATTTAAGTATACTATTTACTATAAAATGATTCTCAATCTATCGCACATGCATTATCTGGATCATAATGTTTGTAATAGTAAAAGCTTGCGAGTGAACTAATCAATAGCTGGTTAAAATTTCATATTACTTGTAAGATGTTTCCTGATACGTTGTAAATTTAAATTATTTAGTAATAAGAAATAATTAATTTTTTGCAGTAATCAATTCAAAATAGTAGATGCCATTTCTTATTAAGAAATAAAAATTTCAATAAATTATTATATGCTAGTTATACATATAAACAAACAAAAATACGACAGGGAATCAGATGACCAGGGATCTTTTGACCGGGATCAAATGGTATGGGGATCAAATGACCGGGGATTAAAACAATTGGCCGGGGACCTTTTGACCATGGATCAAATAACCAGTCACCGGAAATTATAGTTATTTAGACACATTTATCTTAATTACAATACACGTACTAATTAGACCAGGGGTGGGCAATTGTGGCACCGAGTGCTCTTTTTAGCACTCAAATGGCACCGGGTGCCCACCCCACCTGTTTACAAATTATTAAAATTGAAAGAAAATAAAAATAATTAAAAGAAAAATATTTAACTTACCGATAACTATTTTAAATGTATTTTTTTATTATATTCAGGTTTTGTACATGATTGCTACTGTCCGTTAATATATTTCATTTTGCCTGTTAAAAGTATTATGTAATATGCATATCCTGCTTATTTGCTATTTTATACAGTGACAATGTGAAAATTAAACATTACTGTGTAATTATTAATTGTTGACTACCTACTTGTATAATCAAGTGAAATCTGGATGTAGATCCCGATTTATTACTAGATTTGATTCTCTTTTAGAAAAAATACTTATTATGAAAACAATATTTATTTTTTGTATATTATTATTCAATAATGAGTGTGTTTCGACCTTATGGCCGTTAGAATAGAAGAAGAAAAAAATTGCATCTGTCCGTTATTCTATATCAAACCCAATACCTTACTTACTTGCTCGCTCTAGCATAGAATATCATTGTTTCCATTGCAGTGTTAGAGTAAAGACATTGTATGGTTTAGAATTCGCTGCTGGAATAGTATCGCTTTCATTGTGTTGTTTGGGTCATTTACTCATTTTTAAAACAAGGAATTATTGTGATTATACATAGGAATTATTACAAAAATAATTATATAGTATTGCATTAAGATAATTATTTGTAATGAACGTAAATGAGTTTGAACAGTTTATGCGTTGAAAAATATTTCCCAAAAATATTTTTCTCTTTCAGATGCCTAGTTAAAATGATTAAAAATGCACGTACGAAAAAATTAAGAATCCATAATTTCAAGGAGGAGTGGAAACTTAAATATTTTGTATCTCTTCATAATGAAGTTACTACTTGCGTTATTTGTTTGCAAGAATTGACGGTGATGAAAGAATTTAATATGAGAAGACACTTCAACAAGAAACACGCAACTCAATATAACATTAACACTAAATTTGAAACTGATTGCGAAAGAGCAAAAAAGTTTCAAGAATTAGAACTGCGTTTACTGCAACCAGGGAAGACTATTCAAACCGCGGTGACAGAAGGACAACTGACAGAAGTTAGCTACATCATCTCTTATAAAATTGCGAAGAATGATAAATCTTTTTCAGATGGTGAATTCATTAAAGAATGTATATTAGATGCAGCTAAATTGATATGTCCCGAAAAAACTACCCATTTCCAGGATTTAAGTCTTTCTCGACGAACTGTTGTGCGAAGAATTGAAAATATCGCAACTCATCTGTGTTGTGAACTTTAAAAAAGAGATTGCAGCGTTTGATTACTTCTCAATCGCTCTCGATGAAAGTTGCGATATTAAGGACACATCACAGCTGCTGATTTTCATAAGAGGTATCACTAAAAACTTCGCTATAACAGAAGAACTGGCTGCACTGTGTTCAATGAAAGGCACAACTACAGGTGAAGATATTTTTAAGGAATTGGAGAAAAGCTTCATTGAGTTAGGACTGAAATGGGATAAATTGATAAGTATAACTACTGATGGATGCCCAAGTTTGACTGGTAAAAACAAAGGACTCATAACAAGAATCAAGAACAAAATTGAAGAAACTAACCCTGGACAAGAAATATTTCCATTTCATTGCATAATACACCAGCAAGTTTTGTGCAAGAAAGTATTGAAATTATATGATCTATTGAAAACTGTGACAGGCATTATAAATTATATCAGATCAAGTGGATTGAAGCACAGGCAGTTCATACAATTGTTAGAGGAATCTGAGGCTGAACAAGGTGAAATTTTGTATCACTCCAACGTAAGGTGGCTCAGCATTAGTAAAGTTTTAAAAAGAGTGTGGAGTTTGAAAAAAGAAATATCGTCATTTATTGTACAAAAAAAGAACACATCTAAATTTCCGAAATTTAATGATCAACATTTTCTTTCTGATTTTGCATTTGCAGCAGATATCACCTCTCTCTTATCAGATATAAATGTAAAGTTACAAGGAAAAGGGTTGTTTGCTCATGAGATGTATTTTTATGTAACAGCATTCATGAACAAATTATTGTTGTTTTCAGAACAGTTACAAAACAACCACCTGGACCACTTTGAAACTTTGAAACAAGTAAATTTAGTTGAGCAAATCAAAGTAAGATACGTCGTTCAAGTTAATGATTTGCATGAAGAATTCACACGCAGGTTTTCAGATTTTAGAAATTTGAAAAATGAATTCACAACGGTTTCGGCACCATTTTCTATTTCTGCAAATGATGCTCCAAGTGAAGTTCAACTTAAAATAATAGAGCTGCAGGCAGACCCAAGACATGCATTCCATTTTAGAACTGATGAGATCACTAAATTTTATTCTTCCCTTGATGAACATAGTTTTAACAAATTAAGATCATTAGCGAAGAAGATGCTTTTGTTTTTTGGATCAACGTAAATTTGTGAACAGGCATTCTCGACCTTGAAGTTCAATAAATCTAAAATCCGCAGTGTAATGACTGATGCTCACCTGGCAGATGTGATGAGAATCACAACTAGTGACAGAGTGCCAAATTATTCTTTATTAATAAAGAATCAGGAAGAATCACCTGAATAAATAAGAATTCTTTACTCATGTTTATTTTATTTATTCTATATTAATTTTGATAGAATTGATTTTCTAATATATGCAAATGTTTGTTCATTTTATTTATGATTTTGTCTAAATGTACGAGAATGAAATTTGTTTTGAGAAAGCTACTTATCTGATTTATTTTACTTTCCCCCTATGGTGCAATCTTTAATATGCTATTGGAAAAAAACTATAAAAAATAACTAAGTGTATCATTAAATTTAGTTTTCTATGAAAAAAGAAAAAAATATTTCGTAGCACTGAAATTTCTATCTGTGGCACTCGAAAATGAATTTCTGCCCACCCCTGAATTAGACTATAATAATATAAAATGATCTACAAAATACTTGGTAATTTTGGTACCTATGAAATCATTTTTAAGCTATAATTTTTATTATAATCTTCTACTTTCGACTAATTTATTCTGTTTCCTTATAGAACATAGGTTATTAATTGATTTCAATTTACCTTTTTTTTTTGCAGTTGAATCCTATATTAAAGACACCAAATAAATACCTAAATCGCATTCCTATTCTACCAAATCCATATAGATATCAAATCATTCAGTTCAAATTACCGCTCTAATATTTTCTTTCTTTAATCAGGCGTCATTAATGAATTCGGTATATGCCCCTGTGGAAGTGGCATGGACAGAACGATTTCCAATCGGTCAGGCGCCAAACTTTTCAACAGTAATGTCTTCCACACTGCAATGATTGTCTTGATAGCTATCGCTGGCAATCATCATTAGAGAACAGAAAACTTTTATGAAATGAACATAGAAGATAAAAAATTTCAGTTCAGTCATGTTATAATTAATTGGTAATCCATTTATTATTCAGCATGAAAGGCTTTTTATATATTTTTTCGTAGGATATACTAACTCGAGAAGAAGAAGTAGTTTTAAATTTCGCAAACTTTCGGACGCCTTCGTTGTATCCTTTTCCAGGGCTAACATTTAAACCAGTGGTCGGCAACCTTTTTATCGTTGCGGACCGGTAAACAGTCAACAATATTCTCGCGGCCCGGTGGGATGAATGTAGCTAATAGTATTGGGTAAACCAAAAATTAGTTCGCTTCTAAGGGGCTACTGCTTTCTGGAGCTAATATAAAATAATCCTTTATTTAAACATTCCTTTTACAATAACAATCTGAATCTGGTACATAAATGGTAAAAATACTCAGGTCAAAATAATTTAATTACTCAGTTACAAAAAAAAATAATCAGGTAAAAAAAGGATCACTTGTAGAATTCACACCCCAGTTCTTATTGGGGTGCAGATTGTACAGGAGGGAAATCATTGAGAAGTGGATTGTACAGGAGTGAAATCATTGGAGTCCAGATTGTACAGGAGTGAAATTATTAAGGTGAAGATTTTACAGGAGTGTAATCATTGGGGTGCAGATTGCACAGGAGTGAAATCATTGGGGTCTAGATTGCACAGGAGTGAAATTATTGGGGTCTAGATTGCACAGGAGAGAAATCATTGGGGTCTAGATTGCACAGGAGTGAAATCCTTGGAGTGCAGATTGTACAGGAGTGAAATCATTGGGGTCTAGATTGTACAGGAGTGAAATCCTTGGAGCGCGGATTGTACAGGAGGGAAATCATTGGTTTGCAGATTGTACAGGAGTGAAATCATTGGGGTGCAGATTGTACAGGAGGGAAATCATTGGGGTCTAGATTGTACAGGAGTGAAATCATTGAGGTGCAGATTGTACAGGAGGGAAATCATTGGTTTGCAGATTGTACAGGAGGGAAATCATTGGGGTGCAGATTAGACAGGAGGGAAATCATTGGGGAGCAGATTGTACAGGAGGGAAATCATTGTAGTGCAGATTAGACAGGAGGGAAATAATTGGGGTGCAGATTGTACAGGAGGGAAATCATTGGGGTGCGGATTGTACAGGAGGGAAATCATTGGGGTGTGGATTGTACATGAGTGAACTAATTGGGGTGTGGATTGTACATGAGTGAAATCACTTGGGGCCGATTGTACGAGAGAGAAATCATTGAGGTGGGAATTATACACGAGCGAAATCATTGGGGTGCAGATTGTACAAGAGGGAAATCATTGGGGTGTGGATTATACATGAGGGAAATCATTGGGGTGTGGATTGTACAGGAGGGAAATCATTGGGGTGCAGATTGTACAGGAGGGAAATCATTGGGGTGCGGATTGTACAGGAGTGTAATCATTGAGAAGTGGATTGTACAGGAGTAAATCATTGGAGTCCAGATTGTACAGGAGTGAAATTATTAAGGTGAAGATTTTACAGGAGTGTAATCATTGGGGTGCAGATTGCACAGGAGTGAAATCATTGGGGTCTAGATTGCACAGGAGTGAAATTATTGGGGTCTAGATTGCACAGGAGAGAAATCATTGGGGTCTAGATTGCACAGGAGTGAAATCCTTGGAGTGCAGATTGTACAGGAGTGAAATCATTGGGGTCTAGATTGTACAGGAGTGAAATCCTTGGAGCGCGGATTGTACAGGAGGGAAATCATTGGTTTGCAGATTGTACAGGAGTGAAATCATTGGGGTGCAGATTGTACAGGAGGGAAATCATTGGGGTCTAGATTGTACAGGAGTGAAATCATTGAGGTGCAGATTGTACAGGAGGGAAATCATTGGTTTGCAGATTGTACAGGAGGGAAATCATTGGGGTGCAGATTAGACAGGAGGGAAATCATTGGGGAGCAGATTGTACAGGAGGGAAATCATTGTAGTGCAGATTAGACAGGAGGGAAATCATTGGGGTGCAGATTGTACAGGAGGGAAATCATTGGGGTGCGGATTGTACAGGAGGGAAATCATTGGGGTGTGGATTGTACATGAGTGAACTAATTGGGGTGTGGATTGTACATGAGTGAAATCACTTGGGGCCGATTGTACGAGAGAGAAATCATTGAGGTGGGAATTATACACGAGCGAAATCATTGGGGTGCAGATTGTACAAGAGGGAAATCATTGGGGTGTGGATTATACATGAGGGAAATCATTGGGGTGTGGATTGTACAGGAGGGAAATCATTGGGGTGTGGATTGTACAGGAATGAAATTATTGGTGCGCGAATTGTACAGGGATGAATAATTGGCGTTCAGTTTTTACAGGAGTGAAATCTTGATTTTCTGATCTTACAGATGATACATAAAAATATAGTGATACTTAAGTACGAAAAATTAATAATGAGATAATAGTAGTCAGGTATATACGCGTCTATATAGGATTTTAACGTGTCACGAAGGTCAGGAGAGGATAGTACTTTTCGCACTGGTCCGCAGAGAGGAACCTAAATCTCTTGATCAAAACAGCTCTGATTGTTATACCATTATATATTCATTTCGAATTTATTTGTCTCTACCAATTGTCTACCAACTTGTATTATCTATTTATGTGAGGTCACACTTATACAAAAATAATACCATTTCTTGAATTGAAATATTGAATATCCTTCCGCGGACTGGTCCCAATTGTCCCGCGGACCGGCACCGGTCCGCGGACTGGGGGTTGCCGACCACTGATTTAAACCACCATTCTTTGAGGCACTTCTTTCCCTTCATTCACAGTTTGTATTCAATGAAACTGAATCTAATATAAGTAATACTCGGTTAATGTATTATAAGTAATGTTCTATTATAAGAAATAATTCACCAAAAGTAATAATCTACTGTATTACAATGAATAATCAAATATAAGTAATTATATAACTATTGAAGGTAATAATCTATTATATTAAGTGATGATTAATTAAAAATTATTGAAGATCAAGTTTTTGTTTAAGATTATGCTTTTTATGGTAGATAAATTATATTAATCACCGTATGTTAATTAATTAAACTAGTTCAGTACCTAAAAGGTTTAAGTATAGAAGTGATAAAATTAAGTAAATAATAATTTGTATTTTTGTGTTAATAATCAAGGTATTGCACGTAGCATAGCGTTTAAATTATATAAGCTATTACTTTTTTATTTTTACACATATATGGAAATACTATTTCGATCAATTTTTAAGTTTTGGTAATATGATTTTCGTGAGGGTATCTCTTAAATGAAAATAAATATATTTATTCTGATACGAAACAATAATTTGGGCTCTCCAAATGGTAACTCAAATAAAAACTGTTTCTTTCGTATGGATAGATCAAGTGATTTAATTATCACTTATTTGGTACTACATATGAAATGCTAATGTCACTAAACTATCAGTTTTCGAAATGTAATCATTTCCTAAAATAATACAGGTTTTCTCAAAATAAAAATTGACTAGAAATAAGTACCTAACGAAAGAACTGATAGAAAAAAAGACGATACGGCTCATATCCTCTTCTCCAAAGCTGTTTTAATTATGGATATGCTCAACAAAATAGAATACACGCTATAATACCATATTAATTAATGATATTTTTTATTAAATATTAAAACAAAAGTGTAATGAACATCAATGTTCAAACATAAATAATAAAGTTTGGAACAGTTTCCACAAAATGAAAAAATTACATTTTGTCAGGTTTTAGATGAACTCCATTTTCGTTTGTTGATAAAATTTAAGCGACTGAGAAAAGTTTTTAATCCTTTAATTTAATATCAGAATTTGACAGGAGCTCTTCTATTGAAAAATTAAAATAATTATTCGATCAGCTGATCGAATCAGGTTTCTATTGTTCGTTTAGACAAATTTGTCAGTGTAATTTGAAGTGTTTTTTAGTTATCAATTGCCATGCAATGGTTCTAAGTTAGAGTCAAATCCTTATGTTTTTTTCAAATCTGATATGAAAAAGAGAAATGTGACGAATTATTCATAATATGGAGACAGACAAATGATTTACGTCGAATTAGATTAAATTGATTTAAGTCGAAACAAATTATTGTTTATAATATCTTTCTTATCATCGATAATGTATTCACCGATGAAAATCCAGTGATCAGATATTATGAATTTTCAACTAGAAATTAAAAATAAAGTCATGTTGTCGAGTCAGATAGAAAATATACACAGACAGGAAAACAGAATTTAATATCAAGGAGATATACAATGATGTAAGAAGCTTAATTATTTTGATTTTACGTAAATTTTAACGATGTAGAGTTAAATAAAGATTGCTTAAATTGGTTTAATAATATAATATGCATGTTTAATAATCCTACCTCAAAATCACAAACAAACAAACGAATACTAAGAATATTTTTCACAAAGGTTGGAAATATTTAATTTGTGGAACTTTTTTCCAAAATGATTATTTTCCCGTTTATTATAACAAATAGTCGAAGGATATCTATTTATATAGGTTAGTCGGTGTAGAGATTCCACTTTGGAATACCATAATTAACTTCAAATTTACCTTTCAAATTCAATATGTATCATATTTTTCTCAATAAAGATTATTGTTAATAAATATTTTCAGAAACAAATGAACAATTCTATCGTAACTGATTTTTAAAATATTGTTTAAAGAATAATTCACAGAGTAAATAAAAACACATAAACATCACGCTTGTCACACGGAAAATTCACGGATCATTTTGCTATCAAATGAAGAACATTTTTAATAAATAGAAATCTATTGAAAGTCTGTTTGTCCCTGTGCCATTGTGATCTTTTATACCATTTATTTATTCACTGAAAGTCTATCAACTTTGAAACTGACAGCTGCATATTCTCTTTTTAGTGACACGCAATATGGTTACATTGTGGATAAAATATAGTCACATAGGAATGAAAATATAAACACACAGTATTTACATTGTGGGTAAAATATAGTCACATGTGCATAAAATACAAGAACATTGTATTTGTATTGTGCGCACAATGTAAGTAACATGTGTTACTCGTCTGCATGTTGTTAGAGCCTATTAGTTACAATGAGGTCACGTTATAATAAGATTGATGTACTATGTATTAGTTGATTATGTGATAATCAATGTGATTGATGAAGTATATGATAAGTAGGTTAAATGACTGAAGTACGTAGTATGTGATTTATGGGTTATGTGATAATGAAATTGATGCAGTATGTGGTTATGAGTTAAAATTATCAAATTTAAGCTAATTAAAAAAATCGTGAGGTCATCATTCAATTAATTTTTTTCTAGTATAAAATTTTCATACAGATCACTAATCTTATTTTTTAATTTGACTCATGAATGATATTTCTGCGACAATTGACGTGAATATACAAAAAAATATGACATTGAATTTAATAACTATTAATTTATAAAATTCAATTTATGCTCACTTACACACCAATAGAAAAAAAAGGATTTATAAATAAAAATAAGTATATGTATATATTATATAATATAAAATAGAATTCCTGTATAGTGCATGAACTTCATTATATACAGGAACTCTGTACTCAATAGTTATTAAAATAGGCATCTTAATTTTAAAATATATTGGTATATTAAACTTATGGTTACATAGAGGAAGATTATTATTTTAGATCTAGATGAGTGCATACAATAATTTAAATATACATTAATAGTTTAATTTAAATATATATTAACAATATGATTTAAATATGTAATATAATATAATTATATAATAAAAATATAATTTGAATTCATAATAATGGTATAATTTAAATATATAATAATAATATAATTTAAATGTGTTATTTGAAATCTATAAAATACGAACTCACAAGATGCTCAAATTTTGATATATTAATTTGATCTAATTTAATCTATAGGTTTTATATATTGTTTCTATGGATTAGATAGAAGGAGAAATATCAGGGACTGTATGATTAATTCATTGAAAGCTTAGAGATTGGAATCCCTAATTCAATATTATAAACAAAAGTTTTGAAAGATTTTACTATTTTTAACCTAACTTCTTTTTCATTTTTTATAGTTGTTTTCATTTGGTAGTTTAGATATTAAAAGATCAAGTTTATTGTTATTTTTTATTATAATATGCATGCTTTTTAGTACAGAGTTAAATAAGTTAGTTAGAACAATCATTGAAGAGTGTGTTATTAGTTCAATGATTAAGTGACATTGTTTCCAATAGTTGTTATGACAATTTGTAATCAATACACATGAACAGTGTGGAATAAATGTGTGTGTCGCTATAAACAACAAATTAAATTGAATGACCTGAAATAACTGACCTTTTTTAATAGGTATGTTTTGTTTGCAGCGATTGTTGCAATAATTGTTCAGCGATCGTCGGCCAGCAATCATCGGTCATGATCACTAGCTCAGTGCAATTCCTATAACGGGCTGGTTTCCAACGAGCAATTATCGCAACAGTCGCGAGCGATCATCGCTAGCTTCAAATACAATCGAAGTCACTGGAGATTATTTTTGTACCTAGGGTGTGTTTCATGGATAAATTACCATTATTACACGAAAACAAAAATAAATAGAAATGATCAAACTATTGTTATCAGAAGAGATCGCTGTATCCTGTATATTTATAACGTACAAAATTTAATAACAATTAATTTGTTTGTATCAAATTGGATGTCTTGAAAAGGAATTTGAGATATCATGAATATGAATTGAAAAAAAAAACTGAATAATGATTTTTATTGAATTGAATATTTAATTTATTTTCAGATGCTATTTTTTCAGTATCTGAAAAAATAAAGTTTGTGCTATTGTGTCTTTATTCTATGAAATAACTGTTATTAACTCGACTTAGAAGGAAGTGCTTAAATAATTGTGTTGCTATGTATCAATAATAGTAGGTGGTAGTTTTTCTCATCGTAACGATATCATGATTAACAAGTGATTAGGTATTAGACAAATAAAAGGAGAATAATATTAGCGTATATGCATATTATCTATTGTCTAATAATATTATAGTATTTTCTTCATTTGAATATAGCTTAAGTATATAACTTTCATTTTCTTGAAACAATTTTTATTCAGATTTTCTCCTTTACATTGATGTAATTTACCATAAATTTTTGATTAACAAATTCAAACTACTTGCAAAATATCCAATACACCTTATGATCTGGAGGATTGCAAAGTAATTATTGAAATGTTAAGGTATTTTCTAAATTGTACAAAAAACATCATAATCATGTGATTGGATAGCATCACATTCATTGTCAAAGAACATCAATAAACCAACATATCCCGCACTGACACATTCTTGGCCCGGGTCCGGTTCCCCACTGGCCCAAGTAAACAGGCTCTCATCCGCAACGACTCCAGCAGAATTCTGGTACGAACCATCGGCCTGCTTTGACAGATCCATGAACAAATAGTTTACTGTTCTTACCATCAACATTGCTCTCATCTGAAAGAAAATTTAGAGCATTCTCTCACTAACTTTTCAAAAAGATTCTATGTCATATATAATGTGCATTTATTTCATTTTGATGAAGAAAATACCTTGAAGAAACATAAAATGTTAAAATTATTTCACAATTCTTCTCAATTTGAGATAGTAAAATCAATTAGGATTATTTCACTGCCTGGCTCTACTTTGAATAATTATATACATTAGACATTTGTTAATTAAAATATTCTCACCTTCATTGTGGTTGGATAGTCAATCATACGTGCACCAGCTGCTGCACAGATGTCGTAGGAATCTCTGAGAGTACAGAAAAGAAGTTTGGAAAACAGCTTGGAATAATTATACACAGATATTGAAGAGAAAACCCCCACACTGTTTGTATACAGACAACAAATAAGGCTATCAGGGAACGGACGAATAAAAAAAAATAGTGAAAAGATTGCTAACAACATGATAATCGCAAAATTCATTGGGTCAACTGGGAATTCTTCTTTCTAACGGTCACCTTTCAAATGTGCAAACAACATTCGCAAACGGCCAAAAAAGAACACCCAAGTTAACAGTCTCTTGGGTAAATTCCTAGTTCGCGTCCATATTTTATTTAGGGACGTGAACTAGGAAGGGGTTATTTTTAAATTAATTGTTCCTACATTTTATTACCGTTTATCTGATAAAGATATATTGCACTTGAAAATATTGATTGACGGAAAATTTAATAGCTTGAATTCAGAGTATTTTCAATTATTACAAAGAAGTAATTTATTTGAAATTGAAATTCAGCAAATTAATTAAAAAAAAACCTCTAAGTTAATATACAAACAAATATAGAAATTACCAAAAAATTAGGACGGTTATCCCTTTCCTAATTCACGTTCTAAATCTATTAGGGACATGTTTATCATCTTCTAAATAGATTGAAGAATTCTGAGTTAATCATCATCTCCAATGACAAATGAATATCGGATACACATTTCAACTTTCTGGAAGTCAGAATTTTAGGAAAAAGTGCAGACAGCAATGAAAGTTCCTCGATCAAAATATGATTATCGTCAACATTTCCAAAATGAGCCTTTCACGTTTCAATAGATGCTCCTGTTGTAATGTGAATTCTGGTAAGAAATCCAAGAATAGTGGTGTGGAAGAATTCTATTTAGCTAGTTCTAATTCCAGATTTGAATCCTATGGATTTCTACGTCTAGTTTATTCTTGGAAAAGAATGCTTGGACTGCAACAAGCAACCATATAGATTATGTTATGAAGTCCCTTTGATAAATAATGGAAGGAAATTCCTCAAGAAACGCATTGTGTCAAGAAGATCCTAGAGCATGTACTTCAAACCAAAAGATACCACATCAAGTAGTACCTCATCAATAATATTTTAGTGCATCTATAACAATTTTTTGGCCAAATTTTCGTTTGGGTCCATCCTTTATTATTTAATAAATTTAATATTTTAGTAGAACCTTATGGAGAATCAGCTGAGTGACATCATAAATAGTATAAATTTTCCATTCACGATGTCAGTTTGTAAACTTAGAATATATATTCTGATCGTATGGTGATTAAACTTCATGTGTTCGTTAGGATTTGGATTCGGTTTTAACTTATCTTTTTTGATTAGGTATTATTGACTAATTTCGTTATTGGAAAAAACTTACTGCCACCCTATAGATGAGCGATATCCAAGATCTAGGAAAGTTTCACCCCCGTAGTTGGTGAGTCTGTACGCAGAATTTGGTGAGGCAGACTCTGCTCTTATCTCACTTTCATCAACCACGAACTGACATTTGAAATCCTGAAATGGATTGAAGGTAACAAATAATTGAAGGAGAGTTCTTATCAAAATATAAGAGTAATTTTGGTAAAATGCTGTACATTGAGGAGTAGGTATCGATAACGGATCAGAGTTGAAAAGAGTAAACTCTGAGAAAGGGTTAGGTTTACATGATTAAATTCTTACTATTCTAACAATTGGAATTCGAAAAATAGATACTATATTCAAAGATTTAAGCAGCAATATTTTCCATTTGTTATTTCTCATTTCTCACCACCTTATATTGGATTGTCATATTGCAACACTGAAATTCAGCCCTCAACGAATATGTTGGATTTTTGATAAACTTGTTAATAGAGAGATCTATTTTTCTATTTGACAGATGAAAACTGCAGTTTCAACCACAGCCTCCAATATACTGTAGTAACGCTCATCGGGAGAGATATAATATACTACGTTGTTCATTAATTGCCCGTCATCATTCTTACAATTAATACAATTTTTATTTATTAGGTTTTATATTTGCAATAAGTAAAGGAAATATATGAAAACCGAAAGAGAGTCGCAGTTTTTCGGGTCCGTTAATTTTATTTTGATCATTTCTGACCAATTTTCTACAATTGAATTGAATCATTTCTGGCCAATTATTCTTACTTAAATTGGATTATTTCTGGCCAGTTATCTCTATTTGCTCCTGCAATAAAAATCAATAATAGTTATAATATATCAGCAAAACTATTAGTCAATTGGAACAACTGACAGAATTTCACCCCTATTTTTTTCTGAATAAAAAAACTCACATCCAAAGGATGCTGGACGATTCCACCGCATCCTGGATGCCTCACACAGGCTGCTAAGCAGCCAACAATCCACGTAATAGGTAAATTCAACACATGGATTGGGCTAGCAATTCCCGGCGTTAATGCAGCTGTAGTTATTTCTATCATTGCTTTTAAATGTAGTATAGGGAAAACATCATAATAAAGTAAATTATGTGATTTGTTATATTGCCAAATGTATATTTGATCTGAAATTTAAGTGAAATAAAAATAGAATTGTCTTGAAATGAAATTAATGTAGTTACTAGTAATACTATTATATGATGGTTATTCATATAGTTTTGGAATGATTTTTACATAGTTTATAACTTTTTTTAAAAATCAGAATAATACTGTATCAATAATACAGCAGTATTTCGATATGTAGTAATAATACAGCAGTATTTCGATAAGTAGTAATAATAAAGCAGTATTTCGATATGTAGTAATAATACAGCAGTATTTCGATATGTAGTAATAATACAGCAGTATTTCGATATGTAGTAATAATACAGCAGTATTTCGATATGTAGTAATAATACAGCAGTATTTCGATATGTAGTAATAACATATCGAAAAGATATTGAAATACACTGACATGCAGGTTATCAAGCTGCAATGCAGTCTCTATATGATGAGACTGCATTGTGTGCTAATGAAAGATTACTAGGAAGCACCGAATTGGAACATTTAGGTTGGTAAAGGGATAAAATGGCTCACGAAGGTGCTAACAATTTATTAGAACCGTCAATAACGTCCAAGATCTTCCCGTAGTCTTTCCGTACCTCCCAGTAGCCTAACTGCAGGTTCAACTATTCGGTATTGAGTAACATCGTTTTGAGCTAGAAGTGAACATAATTGTTTGTATTGCAGATTTATTTCTAATTGATTGCGATCCTCTATTTGAAGTACTGAATATTTGATTATATAGTGTTAGCTAAAACACATTAAGACCTGTTCTGCAACGTAATTTTTCTGAGTATCTGGCATTGGTGACCGGTCCTTTCACAAAAAAACAATTTTGCAGAACCATATACTTTATCCAAAAATATTTTAAAATATTTTAGGTTATAAATATGAAAAGATCTAGTGCACCTGAGGTTAGGTTCAGGAAAAGGAAAAAATAGAATTATAAACTATTTTTATTCGCATTCTTTTCTTTATCACTCGAGCAGATTAATAATAATGGAGATAACTTTGTCATTTGATGCTACCTATTATATGAGTACAAGAGTGACGTCATAGAGCTATAATGCTATTTTATGAGCATCACTAGTTAGGCAAGAGGAGAGTTTGAGCCTCCCTTCTGACAGGTCTTCTCATAAATGAAGTATTTATCACCCATAGTAATCTTGAACTTGGTTTACGATTCCATAGCCAGCAAGTAATTGATCGTAAAAGGATTATACCTGATGAAATTATATAACAGCACAAAATCAGTGATGTTATTAATTGAATGGAAGAACTATATAAGTATTGACATCTGAAAAGAATATATCGTCTGCTAACTTTTTGAAATGAAAAAAAAAAACAGACTGATTTGGAATTTTTCTGAATGGAAAATGAAGCAGATAATCTATTTGTTGGTGAAGGGTCTACCTATCGTCTGATATAAATTTTACTTTTGATGTTGATTGATGGTGAGTAAATGGTTTGGTGGTAGATGTAAATTTAATTTTTGATAGCAAAATGATCCGTGAATTTTTCATGTGACAAGCACGACGATTTTAGGTTTTTGAGGACACAATGATTTATTATGTTTATAATTTGATACAAGCCAGAAAGATTGAATTATAATTCTCGTTCTGAGAATTAAAGTAAATATCTTTATTCAGAAAAATATTAAAACATGTTCATTTATTATATAAAATATTAGAGCGTTAATTTGAAGGTAATAATGGTATACCAAAAAGGAATATTTACACCAACCAAACAAAGCAAATAGATATGTCTCAAGTATTGGTACTAACGAGAATGGTATAGAATTCAATATTGGAAAATAGGTCGACAAATGATATATTTGTAACCCATGTAAAAAAATGTTAGTTTTACTCATTGATAGTTGCTTAGACGCTTAATTATTGAATTAATATATTAAGGATTACCGAAGTTAATAAATCGCCAATAAATACAATAATCTTCAAATTAATTCACTTCATTTCGCATGTCATTCGATTGTCCTCACAATGAGAAGGTTATATATTCTGTTTCGGTGTACGCTTGTTTGAAAATAGTCCAATAATAATATTCCTTAAGTGTTTTAATTACTCCCTTCTGCAGGTATCATCCCAATCTCTTGAAGCAACCTGTTCCACACTGCGGATGTTGTTCGGAGTCTCGCAATAGTCTTTAGTGGTACTGTATTCGCTCTTATCCATTTGTTTTAATGACAGTAGTTACCTGTCCATCTTAGTTTGCAAATAGAAGGAAGGCGGATTGCGACACCGAAAAAGGGAAGAAATTTGACGTGCCCTTATTCTGACCTGATATAATGATTCATAAGTATTTTGTGAAAGAAAGAATGTTAGATTATAGATACCATGACAGAAGGACATGGTGGAGGTATGATATAAGATAATCTTTTATCAATTAAAATATTTATGAAAAGTTGTTTGCTGAACTATAAAGAGTTAATAGGAGGACCAACTCTTTCCTCATTTTCTACATCATTTTTTTTCTAGATATATTTAAATAGTAAAAAAAATTAAGACATTTTGACCAGTTAATACATTTCAATGACGAAAGTTGAGATACAAATTTAGTCTAAATATGCTTTAATATTTTTTCTTCAACTTTTATTGTAGTATGAGGATACATTCTCAAATATAATTAAATGATTTATATAAGGCATACTCTCCATCATTTTATATTCCTCGTAATTGATAATTTATATTTCAGATGAGGAGCGAAGTATAACTTTTCTAATCATAAATTATTTTCTATTAATTAACTTTACATATTGAGATTTTTTTCAACTTTTCTTATTTAAATTAAAATGTCACACATTCCGATAACAGTCTTTTTTTTACCTCAATTGGTTTTAATTATACTAATAACAGTAAATTCACATCTAATGATTCATAATATTCTATCATAATTTTACCACCTTCAGTTACAATACATTGGTTCAAGAATCCCTAACTTTTCTTATTTTATGGTTGATTGGCTCTATGAAATATTAATTTTCAATACCAAAGCCTCATATCTCTGTTCCGTCGCTCAAATCATTGATCATATTCGAGCTGTGCCTAATCGTTGATAATCTGTCCTTCGTCGACTGAATTTGGCACTTCTAAACTTCAATGCAGGAGGAATTTCTCCTGTTTAGATTGTTTGAATAATTGAAAGATATTTAATATCAATAGCCTACTGCTATAAAAATGTATAGTTCAAGATGATATTTTTCCTAAGAGAGCCTAGCAAAACTATCAGTAGGTACGTGTATTTCATCTACATTCAGTGTTTTGAATATTATTAGCTATTTCAAAGTGACTATTCATAAAAATCCTCCATGAAAACCTTGAATATTTCAATTGGAATCTCACTCTAGGCGAAAAACTTGAAATATTTGCTTTAATTCAAAACTAATTCACTATTCCGTTGTTTTCCCGAAGATACAATCCTATCATAAAGAATATTCTCTTGCTATAATGACGTCATAGTAACACATTAAAAAACTTAGAAGACATTTATGTTAATTGAACTGCTTCTTGAACTATATTAACGTAATATAAACAAACTGAAGTAATAGAGCCATTGCATACAGAGTGTGAAATTATGCACGAGTTAATTTAACTCTTCTGGAACTCTTTACCTAAGTAGCAAATTGTTAGCAAGAATAAAGATGTTAAGATAATTGAAGCAAGTCTACAAAATATTATTCCACTTGTAGATAATTATTTTTAAGTTGGGGCATTCATAATTTCATATGTATACTTTCTATATATTTAGTTGTATTATATATTTTAGCATTGATGTTTTATTAACTTCCAATCATGAATTTGGAAAAAAAATAAAGTAAGAACACTAAGTACTAATTTTAATGATTATCTATGTGACTCAATTCTACCGTCTGTTTGCATTTTTTAATAACAATCTTTTAATACTGTCATATTTAGTGATTAGAATATTAATCTTTTAAATTTGACACGTTAGACGTAAACATTTTCAAGAAAAAACTTCACCACTATAGGAACAATTTTACAGGTTTTTAGGAGTTTTTCCCCAATCTAATGAGAATACAAATTTAAATGGCTTCAATTTGTTGTTTCTAATAAGGATATTTATAAGACCTAAAGAAAGATAATTTAAACTCAAATGGTATGTCCATTTTCATCCATAAATGATATATTCTGGAGATATTATAAATTCAAGTCATTCTTCTAGGACAGAATCAAAGGATTGTATATAATAAATATTTATTTATTTCAATTCAGTTATTCCTGTACAATAATGACAATGTAAATTCAATATAATCCTTCACAATAATTCCCATCTAATTAGCTCTACGGTATAAGACTGACTAATCACTTCATCAGGTAGATTAATCGACACTCAGGTAATATACAGGGATATAAGTCGTACAGCTCATATCTATCTCTTATTAATTATAATATAAATTGTCAGATGATTGCTAAATATTATATACTCATTACTTTATTTATATATCATCTCTTTACAATAAACTATTTATATTTCATTTATTAATTATTCGAACAGTATTATATGAAGTGCTCATTGCTCAATGCTCATTGTCAATCTTATGTAACATGAAGTAAAATTGTTCGGCAGTTTATTTTATTTCTTATATGAATATTACTCGATACCTATTCATCAGATCTAATCCACATTACACTGAAGAGTTCGGCCTTTAAATTGAATGATGGCCTTAATTAAACCTCAGGAGATCAAAATACAGAGTGCGACGACTTAATTGTGAAGTAAAAGCATCACGTGCAGTGAATTCCATTGAACACACATATGCAAATATTGAATAATTAATTGAAACATTTAAGAAATATGTTTATTTACATAAGTAGAAATGAGAATTCATAGTGAATCAAAAAGTGAAAAATATATTTTTTATTAGTTATTTGCAATGATTATCAACAAACTAAAAAATAAAACTGAAATTGTGAGCATAGGCATCAGATATTAAAAAAAATAGTTGTGATAATCATTTTTGAAGGGTTCTGGAAAATTATAACGACTTTAACTGTCTCATCAATAGATCTTTTTTTCCATTTATTATCATTGAAATATCTTCTTTTCTGAAAAAATAATAACTAAATATTCTCAACTTAAATAGGACCGTAAATTTTATACGCGTGTGGTTTACATGTTGTGAATTTGCCCATGCAGTTAGTAGTTCCAAAAATTCAATCATTTAAATGCCGATCTCCATCAATATTAATAAATAGAATTCCCTTTTTGAGAAACTGTATTCACAGTTTTCACCAGACAGGACAAATTCTTCTATTTGTCTACTCTTTTCGAAGAAATTGTATTTAATGCTTAGGATGAACTATGATCTCAACCTGGTTCGTTTTCTGGTTCATTTCGCCACTAGCCGTTTAAAAGAAAGTTTGGAAAGTTGCTATCGATGAAGAGAGAAACTATAATAAGATATTTATCTATAAGAATAAAGTGTTATTTTGTCTCTTTTTCGCAGTCTATTTCGAAACCTCATATAATTATACAGATTGAAATGTACTAAAATAATATAATACTCTTAAATTCTATGTAGTTCGTTTTTTTTTATTAAATTTAGTCATTGTTAGTCAATATTAGAAATGTTAACTAAATGAAGTGCGATCAGAAAAAACATATTATAAAGTTGTAAACATTTTATGAGCGGTAAATCATTGGTGAATGGTATTTGATTATAGAAGAAAATTAATTATTATTAAAATATTAATATTATTACCAATGCTTTAATCATTAATGGGTGATGTTGAATATTTTCGAGATATTAAAAACTCATTGAACTAACCTTCCATTAACTGCAATTTTGATTTAAAAAGTAGTTTTAACTTAGGAACTTATTATCATAGCTGCATTAAATTTCATTGAGGTTTGGTTCTTTATTCGTGTATCAAAATATATCTCTATTGAATATAACTTATCAGTATTTTATAAATATTTTGGACTGCATCATATAGGTTATAGCTTCAACGTGTAGGACCGTCAATATGTGTGTAAAAATATAATGAATAAACTGATTTCATTGGATATCGTACTCTCATGAAGTAATATATGCTGAACACCTTTTGATATTGACTGTGTGAGAATTGGACAACAACAACAATTTATTCAACTGTAAATTTCACGGGACAATTCTCTTTTATTTCAGCAAAAGAATTCAGAAAGGAATCCGTGCCTCAACAGAAATTCGATGTTTTTTTTCTGTCTTCCCTCTTCTTTTATTTGTTTGAGGAAAAGGAATCGTACCTCTAAAGTTCATTGTTGGGATCGAAGAGTCAATTTATTGTTAACTGAACACTGGATTTTCACTATTTATTTCTTGTTCCAGTTTTGTTGGTCGAATTCCTTCATTAAAATGCAGAGACAGGAACGGAAAGATAAACTTCTTTATGAGTTAAATGTACGAATGTGAAATAAGTATAAGAAAAATAATATAATATCAGTATATCATGTTGTCAGATATTGCAATATCAGTGTATTGCAATATCAATGTATCAGTGTGTCGTATTATATCTGAATTAATAACCTCTCAGGGCCTCACAAAATAACGCTGCAATTCTCCACGGAAATCAACACTATTGGATTTGCGAGGAAGAAAGATCACATTAACATCTAGAGGAGGGACAGATTATGAGGGGAATTTATAAGTTATTCTGAAATTTAGCAAAGTATATGTAGCTTTTGAAAAAAATTCAGTTTTTCTCGTATAATTTTTTTTTCAAGTTAGGTCTTAGTTTTTTGAGAAACTGAAGATTTAGTAATTCATTTTTTCGTAAATTTGAACAGAAGTCTATGATAAAATACATTATACAGTATGGGCCACAAATATGTTTCCACTTTTTCAAATACTTGTAAATCGTTAACTATTGGACGAAAAAACTGTATTTTGGTCTCTTTTCACCGCCTCTTTTTGTAGAGGTGGTGCACCGCACGTTGCGTGCGGTGTGACCCACCGGTGGGTCACTGCCACTTCTAGTACAGTGCGGGTGACCCACCGGTGTGTCATTAAAAAAGATTGTTCATCTTCAAAAAAAATTATATAATAGGGAAAATTTTAAATTTTTACTTTTATTTTTTAATATGTATTGAGTTTACAAGTGAATGAAAGTAATCATGATCATTAATCAGGAAATATGGCAATTCAATAATTATGACACTACCTTTAATAATTTGCATGAACATTGGGAAAATAAAAATAATTTTTAGGAATAAAACAATACTTCTAATTGCTTTATTATAGGAGATCAATTCTCTAAGCAACAAATCATTTTTTAGACATTTATTAGACCATATAAAGCGAAAAATACGAGAAATATAATTTCATGTCTGTAAAACCTTTCATTTATATATGCAGCTACCAGATATAAATCAAACGAATTTTTTCAACGAATAACTTTCGTTTAATAGTTAGAATTTTGAATTAATTGATTAATAATTTATGCTCCATATTGAAATACGGCATATAATAGTATGGGTGCCCATGCCAGGCAGGTCATATAGCTTTCTGATCAGAGTTTGTAACTTTTTGGCTCACTCATTTTGTGAATGCATCTAACATATTTTGCGACACATTTATAAATGCATTATTCTTAACTAGTATCATTCAGAACATCACAAGAAAATTAGAATTCATTTGGATTATCGAAATTTCTTTATAAACCATAAAAAAATGAAATGGTAAGTAAGATGCGTCCTTACGAGAATGCGACTAATAGATCATAAAATTTAGCAGCCAACATATATTACTATTTTTATGATTATATTTTCATTTTTATCACCGAGAAACAATAAATATTTATCTACAATCTTGAATTATTGAAAAAAAGGCTAAAACGTGCCGTTTTTTTATGTCAAGCAGTGACCACGGGTAGGCACTCCGCAATGCAGTAGAGCAAGGAGCTTTACATTGCGAATTGCCCACCGGTGGGCACGCTATTTTATTTCTGTAATTGGTAGTACTAACCATGAATATGAACCACACAAAATGTCACTTTAATTGCGTTACTAGTACAGATGTGGTGGAACTTTTAAACTCCCGCAATGTAGTGGAAACCCAGTTTTTGACTCCCGCACGCAACGAGGTAACTGGTAAAAACAATTTTGAACTGATGGACACAGTTAAGAAAAAGGTAAGCAAAGAGTGATGGTGATTATTTCGGTCATTGCGCGAAGGTTTTTCTTAGAGCTAACACTGTGATTTTACTTACTAAAAGGCAGCGAATAAATAAGGAAAAAAATGATAATAGTAGACATTTCAATTCAGGGTATTTACACTCCTTCCTTGGACACTATTTGGAAATAAACAAACTTCAGTTACATTTTGACAACATTGATGTTTTCACTCTGAATATTCGTTCATCGCATGTTCGTTGCATGGTTAAGGCCCGGTTGACACTAGCACAAAAAGCTGAATACAATCATATGAGCAGTAACGATACCAATGATATAAAATATTATTTTATATCATTATACTCAGTAAATAACTTTACAGACTTTTTCATTTGAAAACTACATAGTTAAATGAAGATAAAATATGATATAAAAAGGCAAATAACAGGTTGAAACCATCACTGCAGTATATAGAGTATAATATATGTAGAGTTGTATAATTAATAACTATGATGTCTGTACTGAAGTTCCTATCATTATACTAGTTCTGTCCGTAGAACTTATATATAATTTGGCAAGTTGAAGTACATTCACATTATTATTATCTATTTTCAGAATATAGTTTCACCATTAGCATCACAAACTCGCTCATTTGGATTGATATATAATAGCGCTACAGAGCGGGGGTGTAGAATAATGAACGATGGAAATAATTGCTATGCATCCACTACTGGTATATCTAAAATTTATAAATACAAATTATATGGAAGTAGTTAAAGGAAAAAAAAACATTTCATTTGAAATAATAGCGAGAACTAAGATTTAATTTATGTCGCATTCAATTTACATATCTCGTTTATTGTAACTTTCCTGCATTGTTAACATTTTCTTTTTTATTGTTTATGAACTTTTGTTATTTCTAACATAATTCTTTAATGGTTAATATAATTTTTTCATTGTTAGCATTAGGATAGACTTTTTTATTGATAACAATTTTAATTGATAACATAATATTTAAATTGTTATAGTTGTTTTATAAATTGTTAAAAAAAATTTTTTTTTAAATTTTACTATAGAAATTTTATTGTTAACATAGTATTTCTAACATTATTTTTTATTATTAATATGGAGTTCTTTTGTTAACAAAGCTTTTATTGTTACCATATTTTTTTTATTTGTAACATATCTTCTTTTTGTTAACATAAATATTTTTGTTTACGTAAGTTTCTTTAATTATTAACTCTGATTTTCATAGCTAAAGTAGTTTTTATATAGTTTATTTTAAGTATTGTTGTGAAAAACGCACGTTGAATTTGAAAGCAGAGTTCACCCATGAGTACAATATAAATATTCACTAATATACAATGTTGAAATATGTCTATACATATATCTCCTTATATTCCAATTAATTATCTCAGTATATTGTGATATATTCTCTTTCATGACACTTACATCATCTTTGTAGGAGTTACTGTCAGGGCATCCTGTTAGAGATTAATGACTCCTTGCTCTGTTTTGCTGATTTATTCATAGACTAATAAAATACAAAGAAAATGAATTAAGACCTCATTCATTTTCTTACTGAGCTAAGACAAGTAGGTGAGTAACTAAATGACAAATAGGGTAAATGATATTTTTCAGCGTTTGTGAATAAACATTCAGTTTATCGTCGAATGGTGCTTGATTACTGGTAATTAATGATGAGAAAAGGGTTAAAGTGTTACATATATATATCCTTCATTTGGTATGACAACGGATAAGTACCAAACTATTAGATAGATTCGGTATTTGCCCTTCAATTGGTAATTGACGAGAAATTTATTATCATAGCAATGAAAGAATGAAGTGTAAAATCAATAACTGAAAATATATGAAAGGATTTGGAACTCTGAGAATAGGTGTTGATATGACTTAGTTATATGTAACATGATGACACGTACGTACTACAGGGAAATGAGGAAGAAAATATAGACTGTGACACAAATAAGTTTGCAGTTTTTTAAACTTCGAAGACACATTTATTTGACTAGTAACTACATAAAGGTTTCCACAGACAACAATACCCTGATTTAAATAAACAACATTACATTAATAAACCATATTACAGTGATTTGTAGGTATCCACAGATAACAATACAGTGATTTATAGGTATAAGTAGCACTAAATAGATTCAAAAGTGTAGAAAAATAACACTAAAGTTATTTAAAGGTATCCATAGACGTAGTTTCAACTAAGTTCATAATGCATGAAAATTAATGTAAGTACCAAGACATATATATATAATATATTTCTTTCTTCTGAATTCTTATTCCAAATATTCCATGTTGGGGGCTCAAAGTCTTGCAAAAAGAAAAAAAAAACACTGTACTAACAACTTGTAATAAACATAGTACCGTAGGTTTATAAATAAAACATGTATTTTTAAAACACATAGTCAAACTTTCCATAACTTCTGAACATTAGGGCTAACATTGAAAAATGTTAGCCCTAAAAAAACCCTAACATTCATTAGGGCTAACATTGAAAAATGTTGATCAATAAAATATAGATAAATTCCTAAATTAATAGAATGAATAATAGGAATTTTACAGTGATGATATATTTTTAGAGAAAAGAGTCCTTGTAATGTTTTCCTATCAAGAAAGAAGAGTCTCTGTGATGAAGTAAAAAAGATAAAAAAGTTTCTTTTCATCAGAGAAAAGAGTTACTCTTATGTTAATTCTTTGTTATTTTATGATGATAATTTAACAACCCTGCTACTTTACTTTTCAAACTGTTTGAGCAGTCACTGTTAATAAATTCATTCCTATTCTTCTTATGTTTTATTATGATTTATAAGAAATATTCCATATAATAATTCTATAGCGAGACCGCAGCTCAGTCAGTTTTATTATTCTAATTATTATTGTTCCTGGCTACTGAATGTAATATATTATTCAGAGGAATATTCACTTGGAAATATATTATATAATTTCGCAGAGAGTGAAGAGAGGGAATATTCGAATGATTCATTAGTTCATTGGAACAATTTATTATATGCGATAAAATGAAAGTATTCATCAAAGACAGTGTCTAATATAATTTATTTTGATCATTTTCTATTAACGGTGAAAATATTGTTCTGAAAATAATTTAATTTTAGCGGTTCTCTTACATTATGGTAAATCATATTTGAGATTCAATGTTTGAAATTAATTAAATAATAAATAAAGTTATAACAATTTCGAACATCAATCAAATATAAAAAATATACAACTTATTACATAATTATCAACAATTTCATTATCACACTATCTCTTAACATTTAAAATCACATAAAAATTAAACCGCTCTGTATAATTGCTAATTCATTGAAACTCCTTGAGATGTAGGAAGTTCTTTTCATTGTTTCAAAGACTTTACGAAGCTTTTTTGGAATGGTGCCAGAAATAATGATCTCTCATTTCTAGAGAATTTGAAATATAAAAAGTTTAAGAATTTAAATTCCATGCGAGTAATTTTATGCGTTACCGCATCCAAAAAATGAAATTTTCAATTCATAATACATTGTTCATGGAAATGCTTTGTAAATTGATTGTATGTTTCTTTACAACTAATAAATGTAAACAAATTATAACAAAATCATGTTTTTTTCATTTCAATGGTTATTATCCCCACATGTTCTTATTTTTATTTGTTATATGTTTGAGGTTAAATTCATAGCAATGAACTCCAACTTTCATTTGTTTTATATTAGCTGAATTATTATAGGAGATAATTCATTTGGAGGGTAACTAGTGTAAATATTAATGATAAATTGTGAACTCCTGAACTGCTCATAGGTAACATTTGCTCTCACAAACGATAATGAAATGTATGCAAATAATGAGGTGATGATTAGGTAATGAAATATATATTTTATTTATTTAAAAGTAAATGTATTTTGGGTGGTATTTGTAAAATAATTTGTGCATTTTATGGCAAATTCTGTTTTCAATGAACAAATAATTTCATGCTTGATATTTTCAATGAAAAATACTATCATACGTTAACAAGTAACATGAAGAATGTAACTATGATACGCACACGAATATATTGACTTGATATTTTAATTGATTTTATTCAATTTTTGTGTTTATTTTATCTATCAGCTTACGCAGAAAAATAAATTTTAATAGAGTTAACTGCAAGAACCTAATAACGGGTAATAAATTGGTATTGATGACCCGTTATATTTAACGGGCAAATACATTAGTCATAAAATAATTAATTTGATCTATGTTTATTTTCCAAATTACGAACATTTAAAAAAAATTATTTTTATCTATAATCAGGCAAGCCTCGCTCTAATAAAAGTGGTACTTATTTCGAGACATGTTCAAAGAGAGATGAAATTTTATTACTTTAATGCATACAAAGATATTTTTTATAAACTTAGGATTCCTAATTTTGATTGCATATGTAACTATATTTCATTATATTTTTTAAGAAAAACATTTTTTACGAACCAGACACTTTAAAACTGAATTTTATTGATTTTATCCCTTCCCATAGCTATGATACAAGGGGGCAGTAATTTGAACCTTCCACTTATTATTAATATTATTATTATTTATTATTAGATTACAAAGTCAAATATATTACATTATTTTTAGATCAATAGAAGAAATATATAGACTACTTCAACCAATATAGAGATATTTTAAGACCAGTCACAATTAGGTAGGTTTTTAATATTTCCTATGTCCTGTTTTTTAATTTATAGTTTTTATAAGCTTTTAGACTTTCTTGGAATTAACTCTATATACATTTTATTTACGATTAATTTTAAGTCTCGGAAGTTTTTTATGTAATATATATTTTACCTGTGTAGAATTGCATTTGTCTTCAATATCATTATATTACTAAAGGAAGATAGAATAAATAAGAAGTGAAATAAATAATTCTAGGTGCAATTTCTTAATATGCTTGTTTGAAACCTGAAACCACACCTAGATGCTTATTTTCTATAAATAATATCCTTCTTTCTATTAATAATAAATATGTGTTGAACTAATTAGGTACACGGCTGTTGGTTTTAAAATAAAGGGTATTGTAAGAGGTGGAATAGATAAAAAACACTCATGGGCAGTGTTATTCAATGATGTACAACTTCCTTTAAGTAAATTGGGAGCAGGTCTGATTAAGGCTGATTCACACATGTCAGTGACCTGTCGGGTCCGTCTCCTCTCAGGGATTCAGTCTCAGAAAAAAATTATTTCAACGGACACATTCACACAGCAACGACTCCTCTCAGTGCAAAAACCCACTGAGAGGAGCCGTCCCGGACGGATCACTGACACGTGTGAATCAGCATTTATTGTGTGGAATAGTCATGGAGAAATGACTAAGATGTAAATTTATACACAACTTGGTCGTTAAATTATTCATAAATAAATTAAAATGCAATAAAAATGATAGTGTAAAGGCCCCAGTGCAACTTTTTACTAACTTCATTTTCAACATTAACTAAAAATTAGTCAAATGTATTTTATTAGAACACAATCTATGTCCTACAATATATCTTAAGCATGTTAATATAATGGAACTGCTGATAAATTAGGGTTAAATGGATAAATAGTCAGTTGTACCGCTAGATGGCGTTGGTGACAAATATTATGAGCTCAAACGTGACAACATTTCATTCCTTTGAAATTTCTTTTTATATTAAAGAATTTAATTGAATTTCATTTTCTAAAATTCAATTATATTGAAATTGAGATTAAATTTCTTTGAAATTTTATTCCATTTTTTAAATTTCTTATTATTTCTCTGAAATTTCCTTTTATTTCTTTGAAATTTCCTTTTACTTCTTTGAAATTTCCTTTTACTTCTTTGAAATTTCCTTTTATTTCTTTGAAATTTCCTTTTATTTCTTTGAAATTCCCTTTTATTTCTCAGAAATTTCCTTTAAATTCTCTGATATTTCCTTTTATTTCTTTGAAATTTCCTTTTATTTCTTTGCAATTACCTATTATTTTTTTTAAATTTCCTTCAATTTCTTTGAAATTTCCTTTTATTTCATTTAAATTTCTTTTTCTTTTTTTTAAATTTAGTTTTATTTCTTTTAAATTTCCTTTTATTTCTCTGAAATTTCCTTTTATTTCTTTGAAATTAACTTTTATTTCTTTGAAATTACCTATTATTTTTTTTTAATTTCCTTTTATTTTTTTGAAATTTCCTTTTATTTCTTATAAATTTCCTTTTATTTTATTTTTAAATTTCATTTTATTTTATTTTTAAATTTCCTTTTATTTCTTTGGGATTTCCATTTATTTCTTTGAGATTTCCTTTTATTTCTTTGAAATTTCCTTTTATATTTTTTAAATTTTCTTTTATTTCTTTGAAATTTCCATTTATTTATTTGTATTTCCTTTTATTTTTTTTCAAATTTCCTTTTATTTCTTAGAAATTTCCTATAATTTCTTTCATATTTCCTTCTATTTTTTTTAAATTTCCTTTTATTTTATTTCAAATTTCCATTTATTTCTTTGAAATTTCCTTTTAATTTTTTTTAAATTCCCCTTTATTTCTTTGAAATTTCCTTTTATTTTTTTTTAATTTTTTTTTATTTCTTTGAAATTTCCTTTTATTTTTTTTGAATTTCCTTTTAATCATTTGAAATTTCCTTTTATTTTTTTGAATTTCCTTTTATTTCTTTGAAATTTTCTTTAATTTCTTTAAAAAAAATTTTTATTTTTTTTTAAAATATCCTCTTATACCTTTGAAATTTCATATTATTTCTTTGAAATTTCATTTTATTTTCTTTTAAATTTCCTTTTATTCCTTCGAAATTTCTTTTCATTTCTTTGAAATTACTTTTTATTTCTTTGAAATTTTCTTTTATTTCTTTGGAATTTTCTTTTATTTCTTGGAAATTTCATTCAATTTTTTTGCATTTTCCTTCATTTCTTTCAAATTTCCTTTCATTTTTTTGGAATTTCCTTTTATTTCTTTGAAATTTCATTTTAATTTATTTTAATTCCCTTTTATTTTTTTTTAAATTTCCTTTCATTTCTTTAAAATTTCTCTTTATTTCTTTGAAATTACCTTTTATTTCTTTGAAATTTTCTTTTATTTCTTTGAAATTTCCTTTTATTTTTTTAAATTTTCCTTCGTTTCTTTGAAATTTCCTTTTATATTTTTGAAATTTTCTTCAATTTATTTTTGAATTTCCTTTAATTTTTTTTTTAATTTCCTTTTATTTCTTTGAAATTTTTTTTTATTTCTTTCTATTTCCTTTTATTTCTATGAAATTTTTTTTTATTTTTTTTTTATTTCCTTTTATTTCTTTGAAATTTTCTTTTATTTCATTGAAATTTCCTTATATTTCTTTGAAATTTCCTTTTTTTTCTGGAATTTCATTCCACTTCTTTGAAATTCAATTTCCTTGAAATTCAATTTCAATTCTTGGAACCTCAGTTCCATTTCTTATAAATTCAATTCAATTTCATTGTTTTTTTCAGAGTTGAATAACAATATGGTTTTAGTCTACCAACGTTGATGGTATTTTTAGGTTTCCAGATTTTCAATAGTAACTTAGGACACAATCTATGTTCTAATATATATATTTTGAATATCAGTATAATGGAATTGTAGAGAATTTAAGGTGAATGAATATAGTCAGTTGTACCGCTAGATGGCGTTAGTTTCGATTTTATGACAAATATTATGAATAAAAACGTGACAACATTTCATTTCATCGTTGAAACTAAATATAAATTGTTCCCTCCTACAATTTTGATGGCACCATTCGTCAAATATCAAACAACGGAAAACTTGCACCTTCAACATTGGTATTTTAATAACCATCTTGACTGCAGAGTACCATTTAGTACAAAGGGTCCATTGAGCTGTTATCAATGAGTTCTTTGACGTGATGCTAATCATATTCAGCAATTAGATCTGTTGCGTAGTGGTGTAGCATGAATAGATCTTTGTGTATTTCTTAGAACTCAGTAAAGTAATTTAATTGATATGACCTCCTTTAGAATAATCCATTCATGCAAGTAGTTACTATATAAGGCACTGTACCGAGTGCCAGTCTCTTAATCTTGGCTTGCTGTTGTCTGTTATACTGCTACTACTGATAGAATCTTACAATCCCAGCATCATAAAACATAGTATTTTTATTATTGAAATGAATCATAAGGCGTTCATATTTTTAGATCTTGCTTTGATCAGTTTCTTCTTAAGTCAAACAGGAGGTGAGTGAATTTGTAATGTATATATTTTTTTTAGAATCTGAGAACATTGTAATAATACTGAATTAATTTTAATTGCACTTAAAATTTGAAGCATAAACTTGTTAAATGTTACCATTTCACCGATTTGATGGATGAGACAACTTGGAAATATTTATACTGTTCTCCCCAACAGTCGATGGATTAAACATCCCAGAGCTTTTCACTACAGTCAACAGCACAGTCTATATCCCTTGTTATGTTGACACCGGAACTGACCATGTGAGTATTCAGCATACATTTATGAAGTAAAATGTTGTAGTTAGCAATGAGTACATAAATAATTTTTAAAAATCAATATGTTCAAATTATGTAACCAATACTCTTACCAAAGATGTAGAAATGGCATTGATTATTTTGTACTTTGTTGGAAGTCGAGGTACCTGGACACCCATAGTATTTGGGACATACCGAAGACTGAGACATTCCCCAGTTATTATTGTAATGAATAGACAAATGCCATAAAGTCCTAAAATGCCATAAAATCAATAAATGCAATAAAGTCTTTAAAATGCAATAATTGCCATAAACTTCTGAAAATAATCTCCTAAAATGAAGCAAAGTTTTATTTTGGGTTTTTTATTTTATTAAATAATTTGGTTAGTCGGTAAAGTTGATGAGTTATATTGGCAAATTAATAGAACGTTATAATTCAATTCAAATATGTCTGAATTACTCTATATGTATATAAATAAACTACTTCCATCACTTCAAAAATTAGCTCAGTCACCACTGTATCTAGTTTTCTGTAATTCTTCACATCAATTTTTTAGCATAGACTCTACCATGAATAAAAAGATGAAATAGCGAATAATCAATATAATAAACCATTCAAAGAACCTAGTAATATTTGTAATATTTACAATATAAAAACTGTCAGTTGACAAAAATTGTGTTTTGTCTTGTAAGTGTGTTTTCCTGTACAACAGTTTCAGAATATCTTAATAGGTCAAATTATCTAATATATGGTTTGTTTAGTCTGAGGTTATCTATTACGAGGGTTTGACGTAAATACAAATTTCGAATTTAATATTGGAATTAGTTTCATTTCATGAATTTCAATGTACCTAACCTTTTTTTATAATACAGGTATTCCCCGCTTTAATTACCAAATCACTACTCAGTGAAATTACCAACCGGTAATTAAAGCAAAGAAGAATAACAAAAGACATATAATTGTCATTTTCTTTGATTCTTTGAGTTATAAAAATAAAATTTGTTTTAGAGTTTTAGAGTACTATATAAGCGTCACCCCACATAAATAGTTTCTTTATCTTTATTTGTCTGTCTGTCTGTGGTCTGCCACGCTTTGAAGAGTTTAATAATTGATTACGTTAACTGAATTAAAAATTATTCATGATCAGCAATGCAAGTTTATAATGAACTTTTTATAACTTCTGTCATTAATATAGTAAAACCCCTGAGTTATGAAGTATTTTTAATGTTTAAATTATAGAAAATGATATTCGTCATGAATTCTATACGTCGTGCCCGGAAATATCCTATCATTAGGAAATTAGAAAAGGGCTTGATGAATTATTGTTCATATTTTTGTACTTTCAATCAATTTAAATCCTTATCCTTATTTCGTCATAGTTATCCCTCAGAAACCATAGTTTTCTCTAAGATTTCAATCATAGAAAACTATCAGTGTTCCTGAGTTATGAAGAAACCAATACTTCATAACTCAGGAGTTTCACTGTACTTATGTACACTTTGGCTATACTGTAATATTATCGTCATTATACAATTAATAAACTTAAGGTAAATATGAGGGCATGCACCATAAATGTGGATAGTTAAAATTACACAAATATTGATAGTGATGCAATTAATTGAGAGCAAGTTATTATTAACAGGCAAGTACACTAGTGAAATAATTTGAAGAGTGGTTTGATAAATAGTTTAGGTTTTTTAGTTTCCCAGGTTCAATCGATAATAGTACTAGGTTTCTAATTCACTGAAACCATTTCTTTCTTTAGTATTTTAATTCAATAATGATGGAACAGGAAAACTACTACTACAGTAATGCAGCCTGTAACATAAGGTAATATAAGTATATACATTTCATAAAATAAACAACAATTAATAATATAGAATGATAGAGAGGTCACAAGCAAATGTAAAATCTCCAAAGACTAAACACATAATGGAGGAGTATGCATTTTGGAGGCTAGATTTAGATTACAAGTATAAACTATTTGAATATTAGGAATATAAGCTATTAATTTAAAAGGGTTAAATTCTATATACTATAACAATAAAAATATTCAACACTTCCGCCCCCGAGTAAAAATATAGAATAAGAACAACATCAAAAATATGATTATAGAACAAGAACACAGAACAATCATATATATACAACTTTCAAATCATTGATTTTATTCTACGATTAGCCTGTACGGCTTATAACTTAACAAGTCTAATGTCATGATTAACAGAGACATTACTCTCAATGTCAACATCTAGCTCAAGAGGGTATAATTTTAATATAGGACGTTTCACAATTCCGTTCCTAGTTTTGACATCAACAGTCCTGACAATATTATCCTGACCTCTGTAGAGCTTAATAATCACACCCATCTGCCACAATAATCTGCTACAATCATCGTGTATTGAAACTAATGCACCTATTTTTAAATCCTTAGGAATACATTCCTTAGTATTCTGAGAATTCTCTCTTAATGCTAATAAAAACTCATTTTTCCATCTACGGTAAATATCTTTAAAAATCCTAATACAAAACATGTATCTCTTAAGCCTGGTATGCACGATCATGCATAATGTCATTCAGCATGAAACAGATGCATGATAGGCGTTCAGCCTACAGTCATTCAAATAGGTTTCGTCGTGACGGTGGAATGTCTCTGTGTCCTCAAAATGCGATTTCATTATCCTTAATAATAATAATAATAACAACAATATTGAAAGAAACAAATTCACACCCAAAAATATAAATAAATTAAAGTAAGAATTTATAGCTGAAAAACCAAATTCGTATACAAATTCAATTTTTGTATTTAAAAATTTTAATTCACTTACAAATTGATTTTTATATATGTTATGTTTCGAATAAAGCGAATTTTAATTTTTTTTTATTACAATAATCAATAGATTGAACTTTTCACCAAGCATTTGTGGTTCTAATCGTTCTATATATAAAAAATAAATTTTTATGTTATCTATTTTAGAGCTGCTTATCCATTCTTGCGAAAAAATAACATTTTGACCGAAGTTCTAGGCGTGTGTAGGATATAAGCTCCGCCCCCCTTGCTCACTGGATTTCCCTTCATTCATCATGAAGCATGTCATGCAAAAAAGGGGTTCACACGATCATGCCTTATGATATGCAGTAGAATCATGCCAAAGGTTGCCAAAAGTATTTCCCTGAATGTACCAGATCAAATACTAAAAATGTACCAGATTTGAATTATTTGATAAAAAAAGTACCAACAAATTCCAGGCTGGCAAATTACAGGCCAATTTTTGAGCAAACTTTTCTCAAAAATTCTGAGCAAAGCCAATTTTGACTGATTTTTGAAGATTTATAGCCAATTACATATATCTGAGATATGACCATTTGAAATGTAAGCCTATTAATTGGATTTAACTGACACACTGTATAACATGAAACAAATTCAATTTCTTATAAAATTAAACGTAAACCGTGAAAGGCTGCTACTGAAAAATGAGGTAAAAAGAGTACTAATATGGTCCTTCGACAAAATGAGAGATGAAAAGTACCAAATTTGGTACAATAGTATCAGGATCGTCACGCCTGATCATGCTCGTACTATCATGCATGCATGATCGTGCGAACCGGGCTTTACTAATAATTTCTTTAGAGTTGAAACTAGGATCATACAATTCATCAAAATCAACATCAAAATACAGATTAGAAATTCGGTGCCCACAGAGAAGCATGGAAGGTGTTAAAGGCTGTAATTCATTTACATTATCCGAAGTATATAGGTTAACGGTCTATCATTAATGGCAGATTCAATTTGTACAATTGCAGTATTAAGTTCATGAAATGAGAGAATAAACCTCCTTACAACTTTCTTGAATAAGACAATGCTTGAAAACACCAATGAGCCTCTCATCTACTCCACCCATCCATGGAGCCCTGGGTGTAATGAACTTCCATTAAACCAAGTGGTCCGATAAGAAAGAGCTGACCGGAGAGGATCGAGAAATCAAAGCTAGGATGGCGTTACTGCTCACGAAGTTAGTAGCATTATCGCTCAGAAGAATCCTTGGTACGGATTTCCTGCCACAAAATCGTTGAAAAGCTTGGAAAAAAGCCTACGCACCGAGATCCTCGACCAGCTCCAGGTGTACAGCCCCTAGTTAAAATTCGGTGCAGTATAGCGGACGTTTTACTGAAGTTTATGGCAGTCTCAGCATTTCTAAGCAGCGCTCAGCAGATAATCTCTGCTTTCTACAAATGTTAACCGCGACCTACGGAGGCCACGGCAGTATAAGGACGAGATAATCTGTGGAGGTTTGACACGTTATTATCTGCCGAAAACTCTGGAGAACAGAGCATAGAAAATCTTCAGAGTTTATAGTCGATAATATTGGCTAAAATCTCCAGAGATTGAAGCACCACATATTGCTCATGAATCATAATCCAACAAATTAATTTGAACAAAAATACAACTTCTTTATCGATAGTGTAGCTAATAATAGGTAATAATAGCTATAGTTAATTAATTGGTGGATAGCCCTAATATAAAATAAACATTAATCTCTATTGTTCTTGGTACTCAGCTATGGTTTGGCTCATTCAGTTTTATATTAAATCTATTGTTACCTAATATTTATTTAACCACGGATATCATTGAGTAATTTGTATGCGTTTTTATATTTCTCATTTGTCAGAGTGAACCACTAAATTTTTTTAAAGTAACACTTATAGAAGATCAAAGCAATAGTGAAGTCTGACAATGTTGATATCAGGCTTTATCAGAATACAGTTTTTCTGTATCTTCTCACTGAATGAACTGAAACAGCTCTCATCTGACTCACACATCGATCATGTAGGTTCTAATAGTACTTCCATGCGTACATATGACTGAGAATCGTAGTTACAGGAGACATTCTTAAATAATTTCTATGAATATCAAAGTGCTGATGCTTGATTATAGATAAAATAATTTATAAAGATAAATTATAAGCATACTAAACTACCATTGCATATAATGTTTTCAATTTATAAGATATTAGGTAATTATTTACCCTGATGTAGGTTATTATTTGTCGAATTAAACTTTTGGCATGTGAGAATATATAAAATATATCATAGGTATATGGAATATATAATGACATTCTTATAAACAAGCTGACATTGGCCTTAGTTTAATAAGTTTACTCCAAAATGTATATATTGTATATAATGCATACAATATACTGCATATATATAGTTAGTACAGAAAATTAATTTGGTTCATCTAACAACGATTCAATATTATAATTGAAATAATTGCAATAACTAACCAGTTAAAATTATATACTAATATTATTATAACATTAATCATGTATTTGTTCTTCATCAGCGCCATTTAAATAGGTATATTGGAATACAAGAATACCAAATAACACGAAATCATTATTGAAAAAATCGGTCATTCTTAATAATTATTTAAAGATAAAATCATTTCCATGCTGAAAATATTAAAAACAGGGTTGCAAAACGAAATATATAGAACAATTATTTTGTACGTTCTAAAGAAAAATATCGGATTTTTTTATTGAGAACCATTGAACCTGCCGTATTTTGAATAGTTTCTAGTTTAAAATAAGGTTCTGTGGTGAATTAATGTTTTAAGTTATTAATTTATTGGTGAAAGTGGAATTGTGTATCTATCATGTGTATATTATTTAAGAGTTCAGTGGTTATTGTATCTTATTGAAAAAAAAAATAGCTATGCTAGGCTATATATTAGGTATATAGCTAATTTGTACTTTTTTGGGTTTTGAAATTCACTACCTACGGTCCTACCTAACCAGGTGCCTACTAGGATACTCATGACACCAGTTATCTATCTGACAATAAATGATTTTTCACCTAGCTATTTATAATGTACTAGCACATAGGTATCAGGAAATGCACTGTAACATGTACTCCAAGTAGGCTAGTAGCCTATGTCCAAGTTACTCCCACTGTGACATATCTATGTACTAGCTACCCACAGCCAACAGGCAACTCAAGTTATTAGTTATAGAGTACTACCGATGTCAGTTAAGCAAATTAGTTGGCTTCTATTTTAAATGGTCCACTCGTCCACACATTCTGATAGCTATATACCTAAGCCATGTTTCAAAGTGTGCACTGTGAACAAAGTCGCCAGTATAGCCTACATTGATACGTATCTAAAAGATGAGCGGCGCACCAGATTACGGCGCACCCACCATACGTTCTATTAGATAGATCATAGGTAGATTGAAAGATGATTTATGATAGGTACCTATATGTAGAAATGTAGTGAATTTGATATTTGTTGTTTCAAATTTATGACTGATGCGCCAGTCTGTATTTAGTGGTAAATTCCACCGACATGTTGGTGGAATTTTTTCCCTTTCAAAATAATATTCTGGCAAAGTCGTTGGATTTTCAACTATTTATTCATGTTACCATCAACTTTTGGTGGATAAATTGGGAAAATGTTGGTGGATCAGTCAAATTACTGGTGGATTTTTTCAGCTTTTTGAAAAAGTCAGTGGGATTTTTTGCACCAAATACAGACTGGACTGATGGTACCTGAATGATGTGACTCCACAACCAGTCTGTATTTGGTTTACAAAATTCCAATTACTCTTCCAAAAAGCTGAAAGAAAAATCAGAAAAATACCTACCTACCTACCTATTTCATGATAGATACTAAGATAGCTATTCGAATGAGCCACCAACATTTTTTTTATTTACCTAGCCACCAAAAATAAAAAAAAATAATGGTAAGTTGGTAACATTATAGTTATACTAACATAGGAATACCTAAATAGCTAAAATCCACAGACTTTACTAGTAAAATATTATTTTAGAAGGGGAAAAATTCCACTGACAAGTTGATGGAATTTACCATGAAATACAGTCTGGGCATTATACCAGTCTGTATTTGGGGCACAAAATTCCACTTGACTTTTTAAAAGTTGAAAAAATCCACTAGACTATAAATTTCTATTAATTTGGCTGATCCAGCAACTTTTTTCTAACTTATCCACCAAAAATTGATGGTAACATAGGATTATTGGAATAAATGGCTATAAAAATCCACAGACTTTGCCAGAATATTATATTCAAAGGGCAAAAAATTCCACCAACATGTCGGTGAAAATTACCCCAAAATACAGACTGGGACATTAATTGAGTCAGAGAGATAGATATTCGCAGTCGCTAGAGTCTTGACTGACTACTAGGTATATTGAATTTTCTTCAATAGTTTTGAATTCATTCCTATCTATGATCTATCCAGAATGCAGGAACAGGTAAAGTGTTCTCCAAGATATCCTACATTTTGACTTATGTTCATGTTCTCAGTAAAATACATGTAAATGTAGGAGGAAATTATTGAATGTTTGCACAGAAAATGTTAAAATGTCATATATTCTGCAGACTGGCTAGTACCTATACAAGCTATATCTATTTACCTGAATTTTACTTCAATTATTAAAAGAGATCTCTGTATTATTGTATACAAAATATGCCAGTTAATCTGTTGATGCCAATTAATTGACCCTCAGCCTTACATAATAAGTTACATTTGTGAAGGTCAAAACTCAGATATGTCTAATTGGCTTAATGCCAGTCTACAGAATATGGGACATTTTTAACATTTTCTGTAATAACAGTCTGAACAGTCCTTAGTTTTCTCCTATATTTGCATTAATTTGACTGAGAACAGAAGCCAAAACAGAAGATTTTTTGGAGAACAGTTTACCAGTTCCTACAGTCTGGGCTTAATGTTTTGATTTAATTTCTATGTTCCCATGTTAATTTGGCCTAAAATTTTAAGAAATGAGCCAAAATTGACATGTCACAGAATCTTTAAATTTTGGCTTGAAATTGGCTAACAATCTGCCAGTCTCTTGAACATGGCATGATGATTATTCAGATTATATAAGATTTATCTTGACAGTTTCAATATATTTAGGTACCTATTCTCATGTAAATTTTGGCACTAGCTATATTTAGAGAGTCAACATAGTTTTAAAATTTAGATAAATGGAGCAGTAAAATTAGGTTACTTTCACTAGAAACCTTTCTTTGACTGACGGAGGTCACTTTTCTTTGACGGAGGTCACTTTTCTTTGACGGAGGTCGCTTTTCTTTGACGGAGGTCGCTTTTCTTTGACGGAGGTCGCTTTTCTTTGACGGAGGTCGCTTTTCTTTGACGGAGGTCGCTTTTCTTTGACGGAGGTCGCTTTTCTTTGACGGAGGTCGCTTTTCTTTGACGGAGGTCGCTTTTCTTCGACGGAGGTCGCTTTTCTTCGACGGAGGTCGCTTTTCTTTGACGGAGGTCGCTTTTCTTTGACGGAGGTCGCTTTTCTTTGACGGAGGTCGCTTTTCTTTGACGGAGGTCGCTTTTCTTTGACGGAGGTCGCTTTTCTTTGACGGAGGTCGCTTTTCTTTGACGGAGGTCGCTTTTCTTTGACGGAGGTCGCTTTTCTTTGACGGAGGTCGCTTTTCTTTGACGGAGGTCGCTTTTCTTTGACGGAGGTCGCTTTTCTTTGACGGAGGTCGCTTTTCTTTGACGGAGGTCGCTTTTCTTTGACGGAGGTCGCTTTTCTTTGACGGAGGTCGCTTTTCTTTGACGGAGGTCGCTTTTCTTTGACGGAGGTCGCTTTTCTGTGATGGAGGTCGCTTTTCTGTGATGGAGGTCGCTTTTCTGTGATGGAGGTCGCTTTTCTGTGATGGAGGTCGCTTTTCTGTGACGGAGGTCGCTTTTCTGTGACGGAGGTCGCTTTTCTGTGATGGAGGTCGCTTTTCTGTGATGGAGGTCGCTTTTCTGTGATGGAGGTCGCTTTTCTGTGATGGAGGTCGCTTTTCTGTGATGGAGGTCGCTTTTCTGTGATGGAGGTCGCTTTTCTGTGATGGAGGTCGCTTTTCTGTGATGGAGGTCGCTTTTCTGTGATGGAGGTCGCTTTTCTGTGACGGAGGTCGCTTATCTGTGACGGAGGTCGCTTTTCTCTGTTGGAGGTCGCTTTTCTCTGTTGGAGGTCGCTTTTCTCTGTTGGAGGTCACTTTTCTTTGTTGGAGGTCACTTTTCTTCCATGTTACAAACCAGTCTGCAAAACATGCACAATCAGTCTTCAAATATTCAATTTTTGGAGCAATTCTTTCCAAAAGATTTTTAAATTTCTCTCTAAAATGGCCAGAAATCTCAAAACACTCTCCAATAATTACATGTAAACATAGGGAATTGATTAAGAAATTGTCGCCAGATAATTCAGGACACTAATTTCAAGGCCATAATAGTCACCGGATAAATTTCACAACTTCATGCATCTCTTGCAGACTGGGTTACATAGTATGTCAGTTAAAGCCAATTAATTGGCTTAAATTTCAAGAGGTCAAAATTCAGATATGTCTAATTGGCTTAAAATTTTGAATTAATTCCTATGTTCCCATGGACGCAGGAGGTGACTATTTTTTGACGCAGGAGGTGACTATTTTTTGACGCAGGAGGTGACTTTCTTTTGACGCAGGAGGTGACTTTCTTTTGACGCAGGAGGTGACTTTCTTTTGACGCAGGAGGTGACTTTCTTTTGACGCAGGAGGTGACTTTCTTTTGACGCAGGAGGTGACTTTCTTTTGACGCAGGGGGTGACTTTCTTTTGACGCAGGGGGTGACTTTCTTTTGACGCAGGGGGTGACTTTCTTTTGACGCAGGGGGTGACTTTCTTTTGATGCAGGAGGTGACTTTCTTTTGACGCAGGAGGTGACTTTCTTTTGACGCAGGAGGTGACTTTCTTTTGATGCAGGAGGTGACTTTCTTTTGACGCAGGAGGTGACTTTCTTTTGACGCAGGAGGTGACTTTCTTTTGACGCAGGAGGTGACTTTCTTTTGACGCAGGAGGTGACTTTCTTTTGACGCAGGAGGTGACTTTCTTTTGACGCAGGAGGTGACTTTCTTTTGACGCAGGAGGTGACTTTCTTTTGACGCAGGAGGTGACTTTCTTTTGACGCAGGAGGTGACTTTCTTTTGACGCAGGAGGTGACTTTCTTTTGACGCAGGAGGTGACTTTCTTTTGACGCAGGAGGTGACTTTCTTTTGACGCAGGAGGTGACTTTCTTTTGACGCAGGAGGTGACTTTCTTTTGACGCAGGAGGTGACTTTCTTTTGACGCAGGAGGTGACTTTCTTTTGACGCAGGAGGTGACTTTCTTTTGACGCAAGGGACACACGACACCTTTTTTTCACACCTGTTACACCCCTATTTAATTATCTCGTCTATTCTTCTATTAGCAACATGTGTAGAATTTTAAGTGCACTCTCCTGTTACAACTTAAACTAATGCATTGAGTAGAAAAATAGTGCTTAAGTCATAGTTCAGAGATGGTTCTGTTATTTGATCATGATGGCCATATTTAAAAAGATGATGCTGGGTGGTTATTATATACTATATTATTCAGAGTCAAAATCCTTGCTCATTCACCAGTGTCATTGTTTTGAGTCCTTTGACCAATGAGATATTTTACAAAGTATCTCAAATGGTCAGATAATCCAAGAAACTTAGATAGATATTTGAATATAAAGCATATTTTTCCCATATTGTCATGCTAAAACTCAATAATGTTTAGGACATTAAATAGAAATTTGCATAGTATGGAAGTGGCTAATATCACTCCTTTTTATTTAGATAACTGGTGTTCTATCAATTATCTACCTATGTTCTTGTGTTAATTTTCATATTTATACAGTGTGATCATTATTAAAAAATTATACATAGCTAACTCAAATTGTGAGTTTGTTTATGATAATCTGTATTCCTCCCTCTGGATATTGTTACTAGCTAGGCTATTTTTATATATGTTCATGAATTTGTTTGTTATATATGTCAAAACTTTTGTTTTTCTTTTCAGGATTATAATTATTCAACACATTCTAAAAGGAAACTAGTTTAAGAAATTTTGTATGTATCAGTTCAAACTTTAATATGTCTTTAGATGATGAAGAGGACATGATGCTATTCAATATGAAGTAGCTATAAGGTAAGTTCAGCTCTCTTTTCAATCTTAAATAAAATAATTGACACAATGGAATTTACTTGAGATGCTCCGATACCATATTGTTAAATGATACCAGTACCAAGTCCAATACCAGTTTTTTTAAAGTATGATATTCACAAGTGTTACTTGCTCAGTGTAATAGCTATAAATTTCATTTGTTATATTATTTTTGTTATTGCAATTAGCTAAAGTGTACCTAGTTTTGAACTACAGTGTACCTAGTTTTGAACTACAGTGTGCCTAGTTTTGAACTACAGTGTGCCTAGTTTTGAACTACAGTGTGCCTAGTTTTGAACTACAGTGTGCCTAGTTTTGAACTACAGTGTGCCTAGTTTTGAACTACAGTGTGCCTAGTTTTGAACTACAGTGTGCCTAGTTTTGAACTACAGTGTGCCTAGTTTTGAACTACAGTGTGCCTAGTTTTGAACTACAGTGTGCCTAGTTTTGAACTATAGTGTGCCTAGTTTTGAACTACAGTGTGCCTAGTTTTGAACTACAGTGTGCCTAGTTTTGAACTACAGTGTGCCTAGTTTTGAACTACAGTGTGCCTAGTTTTGAACTACAGTGTGCCTAGTTTTGAACTACAGTGGGCCTAGTTTTGAACTACAGTGGGCCTAGTTTTGAACTACAGTGGGCCTAGTTTTGAACTACAGTGTGCCTAGTTTTGAACTACAGTGTGCCTAGTTTTGAACTACAGTGTGCCTAGTTTTGAACTACAGTGGGCCTAGTTTTGAACTACAGTGGGCCTAGTTTTGAACTACAGTGGGCCTAGTTTTGAACTACAGTGGGCCTAGTTTTGAACTACAGTGGGCCTAGTTTTGAACTACAGTGGGCCTAGTTTTGAACTACAGTGGGCCTAGTTTTGAACTACAGTGGGCCTAGTTTTGAACTACAGTGGGCCTAGTTTTGAACTACAGTGGGCCTAGTTTTGAACTACAGTGGGCCTAGTTTTGAACTACAGTGGGCCTAGTTTTGAACTACAGTGGGCCTAGTTTTGAACTACAGTGGGCCTAGTTTTGAACTACAGTGGGCCTAGTTTTGAACTACAGTGGGCCTAGTTTTGAACTACAGTGGGCCTAGTTTTGAACTACAGTGGGCCTAGTTTTGAACTACAGTGGGCCTAGTTTTGAACTACAGTGTGCCTAGTTTTGAACTACAGTGTGCCTAGTTAGTTTCGAAGTATGTATTTTTATTCATCTGTTGATTAATTACAGCAATATCAGCTGTCTAGTTGAACATAAATTTACTATTATAAGCACGAAATGTAATTATTCAGTGAATTGTTTATAATGTTCGTTTCAATTTTCAGAAACACTGTCCTGACCTGATTTCAAACCAGTTCATAAAACCATTGGAATATCCCTATAGAATTCTGGCGATTGGGATGGACATAGAGGAAGGGGCATACGCTCTCACACCTGAGCACGGTCATGAGCCTCTATAGAATTCTGGCGATTGAGATGGACATAGAGGAAGGGGCATACGCTCCCACACCTAAGCACGGTCATGAGCCCCCCTAATCAAGAGCCCCCCCCCCTCCCTGTTGTTCAATCCTTATTTACATGATTAAACAAATGAAGAACTATGTACTTGGATAGAAATAACTGAGAGTTGCTAATGTAGTTTCACTAGTTTGTTGTACTGCACACTTAATGATTGATTAATGACCTGGCAGGGGGTCAAGGGGATTAAATAATATAGGTAAATAAATAAGGATTAAAAAACAGATGGCTCGTAATCGGGGGGGGGGATGCTTATGACCTACACCCCCGAGGAACGCGTTATCAAAGTTGGCGACCTAATCTCTTACTCTTCTCCCAATTTATATTTGTAAGTATGGTTACATTTTTTATTATTAGTAACAAGTGGTACTCATTTTACAAACTTTGACAATCAGTTAGACAGGAAAAATATATAAGTAAGATTTACAATGTATAGCTTTAGTTTGCTTACCAATAAATGAATTTAAAGCTATCTACTTCACTTTTATAACCTCACCACTACTCTTTACAGTCTATTATATCGTAAATGGAAAAGGAGATGGTGTCCCTTCAGCCCTGAACTGTTGTAGCTAATTTGGAATGTATTATTTTACCATGTTTATTTTTATTAACGCTACTTGCAGTTTTGGAGAATAGCGCAAAGTTATATTCATCAACTGCGAGGTCTTAGATTTTTGTATTAGGAAGTCTTCATTTCCCATCATCTCCTTCTTCCATCCACCATCGCCACAGGTGCTTGTGACTCTTTTCGTCACAATCCTTGGTAAGTGACAGCATTCACGGAGAAGCTTTTTTTTTTCATTCATTAGTATTGTCACTGACGGGTGGCAGGTGACATTGTTTATAGAGCCACTTTTCTTTCTGACTGATTCTTCCAGTCCCTTTTATTTAATTTCCTTTTGATGTAGCTAAACGATATGGCCTTTTTTTCTGAAATAGACGTTTAACCCCTACTAAATAAATTTTTCCCTAACTTGAAACGTCAATCACATTAATTCAAATAGCTATTTAGACATCATGATCATTTTTAACCTTCATGGTAGATATTGACTGGAATATTGCTGCCGAATAACGTCACATTCATAATATGAAGTATATATGCGTTAAACGCGTCATATTTTATAGTATGAATATGTGTGTTCATATTCAGCGCAGTATTGGCGTAGTCAATATCTGCCATGAGGGTATTTTTTCTCTAGTGTTTCACGCGTGGCCACGGACGCTACGCGGTCGCGCATTAGTAGTTAGGACGCGCGTGTCTGCAGTTTAGGGTAGCGCCCCAGTGTAGTTCAGTGCAGTGGGGGGACGTAGAATGAGGTCCCCCAAAAGCGGACAAAAATGCTCTGTCGTGGCCCTATCGCGGCCTTCTGCCTGCCATGATGCCGGCCCTGCGCGCCCCACCCGCTGCCCCTATCCTGCACCGAATTTTAACTGGGCCCATGTGACAGCACATGTAAAGAGACAAACATAGTATTTACTATTTCTTACTGTATGTAAAGCACCAGTAAAATCAACACAAGTAGCAGTGAAGGGAAAGGATTCACTAACTCTAAATTTAGGAAGAGGTGGAAGTTCACTAACATTATAAGGTCTACCTTGTAATCGCTTGCACGTGACACATCTCCGCAAGATATTTTTTATTACTTGTCGCGCTCTAGATATCTAGTAATTTTGACGTAGTGTTGAAAGAGTTTAATTTAAACCGAAATGAAATTCATCATGCACGCTGTGACTAATCAATTTAGTGAAATGCGATTTAGGTGGCAGCAATATATGTAGAATACTTACAATCATTCTCAACTTCCGAATTCTGAATCCTTCCACCGCAACGCAATAAACAATCCCTCACAAATAATTTAAGCTTACGAATTTAGGGAAATTTAGAAGTTTTATGCAGAGTTTCGTTATTTAAACAATCAAATATATCAGAGTAATATTCATTTTGAGCAAAAAATAGTATTTTATTTCCAGCGGATTTCAATTCTTGAACGTCTAATTCAACTGTTATTTTACGGTCTCTCTTAGACTTTCGACAATTTGAAACAAATCTCAATAGATAACCCATAACGCGCAACAACTTCCTATAATCACTACATTTTTCAAACATGTACAAGAAAGAAGAAGGTGGTACAGTATAAGTGCTATTAAAATTCCTATCTAAAAACTGCATAAGAATTTTATTAAAAAGTGAAGTACAAAAGCCATTGTTATTAAAAAAAGAGCGTAAAAAAGAAATCTCCCGCTTAAAAAATGAAAATTGCTACTAATTTTGCATGCCCTGAAGATTAAAGTTTTGATGTTATTGTATTTAAAAGAATTGGAACAAAAACTATTAAAACTGGAACCTAAACCTGTAAAACTAATTTTTCTAAAAGCTGAACTATGAAACTTGTTGTCCTGCCTATGAATATTACAATCTAAAAATGAAAAACTATTATTTTGCTCAAGTTCAGAAGTAAAATTTATACTGCTATGCTTGCTATTGAGGCAAGTTAAAAATAGGGGAACGTGAGATTTATCTTTAAAAAGGAGGAAAGTGTCATCAATATAACTTTTATAAAACAAGTGTTTAAAATTAGAGGGGCAATCTGCAAGCCAATTTTGTTCGTGATGGCACATAAAAATATTTGCGAAAGTAGGACCTAATGGGAGTCCCATACCTAAACCTTCAAGTTGTCGAAAATATTTGTTATTGAATAAAAAGAAACTATTTAAAACAGAAAGCTCTAAAAATGTTCTAAAAAGTGAGACAGTTAGCCCTAAAAAGTAGATGATGGATCAGAAAAGAGTTTACTATAAATGATATCTATTGTTTCATGAAGAGGTATTTTTGTAAAAATATTTTCGATGTCAAATGATGCCATAAAAAAATAGTCAAAATTTGGAATACTAATTATTTCTTCAATAAAATCCTATGAGTTTTTGCAAGTGTATTCATTAGTGGTTGAAGGAGATAAGAAAGGGACTAAAAATTTACAATACTAAAACTAAGAGTGTTATAATCTGCGAAAATAGGTCTAAATTGAAATTTACTTTTAAAATCAAGCTTGTGAACTTTGGGTAGGCCATACAAAATTCCAGGTCCAGAGCCATTGACATATAACTGATTATAAATTGAATCGTTAAAATATTTCAGTCTTCTCATTTTACATAGGAAATTATTAATCTTGTCTTCTATTTTAAGTGAATATTTCTGAATGCAATCGGTTATTTCTATCAATTTGGTTGGATCTGATATCAAAGATGTCATGCTATTAATATAATCAGATTTGTCAACAATAACTACACCACGACCTTTGTCTGGACGGGTAACTATTATGGACTTATTTTTAGAGAAATTTTATAGAAGAGAAATATCGTGCTTAGAAATTACAGCAGACAGAAATATTTTAACGATTCTGTTTATAAACAGTTATATGTCAGTGGCTCTGGATCTGGAATTTTGTATGGCCTACTCGAAGTTCACAAG
>CANNZV010002540.1:0-94077 GCA_947561585.1 Caprella mutica | reverse complement strand
CTACTATTATCACAGTATCTAGCACCAATTACTGACCTAGGATCTGTACGTCTGTCGGGTTTTTAATGTTAGTCAAAAATCAGCTAGATCAGGTTAGAAGGTCACCGCTTGAAACTAATTGTAAAATGTACAGCATAACCCCATTAATCATTAAATGTTACTGCCAGACGTTTTCAGTGGTGGGTTGCCCCCGCCAGACGCACCCAAATTGATCAAATGCAAATTAAATCAACAGTGAAAGATGTGTAATTTTTTTTATTTTCTCACAGCTCTTAACCAGCAAACTACTAGAAATTGTCAGAACATTAATAAAATCAAAGTGATGTAATCCTCCGTTTTTATAAAAATAAAAAATATACTGTTACACACTCTGTTCTTTGTAATACAGTAATTAAATTAACAGTCCTTCATAAAAATGCACAAAGATATTACATATGCCTACAAAGTTGCTTATATCTTACAAAGTTACATTTACCTTACAAAGTTACATTCACCTTACAAAGTTACATATACTTTATTACTTACAAATCTACTGAAGGCTTTTTTTCTATTTTTGCTCTCGTTTATTATCACACTTAAAAAAACTATTTTTTTTATTTTAGTTAGCATCAAAAAATACTTATGAAAAAAAAAACAGGAAGAAAAATTAAAATAGCTCACTGTAGATTTGTCGGAAATATTCCAATGATTCTAAAACTGTCTTAGTTTTTTTCTAGCATATGCACCCATACACTCCTTGTCTTTTGACCTTGAAACTAATGACCTTGAAAAAAAATGATGAAATTAAAAAACTAAACTTTTTTCGAAAACCTAAGCCAAAAGAGAGAAAGGAATTTGAATATAATGTTTTTTGCGAGGTTACATATACATTGCAAATTTCAGAACAATCGGTCCACAAATAATTTTTTTTGTGAAAAATGGGTTAACTGTTGCTAAAATTAGAACACACATAATATTGCAATAATAAAATAAGAAATAAATAATATAAAATATCAATTCTTTCTAACATAGGTTTCATAAAACACTGCAATGCTATATTAATTTTTATGTAGGTTACAATTTTTACTAATTTATAAGCCTAGGTAAGTACCCACTATCCTACTTACTACTATGTACAAAATTAGTACATAGTGTACGTCTTAAGACACCTGTACACGTACAGTGTCTTAATAATTAATTATTTAAATATTTATTTTTATTATTATGTATTCTCAAATAAATATAAAATAAAATTTTACTAGCAACCTACAACAGAGTGTATCGAGTTGCTAGTAATAATCACGGAACCTACTACAGCGTGTCTGACCCACCAGACACGCTGTTCTAGGAATTTAGCAAAAAATTAGCTAATACCTAATTACTAATTAGAATGTAGAAGTTTTTTTTAAATTGGCTAAAGAATTTGTGGATGCAGTTCAGTATTTACTTATAAGGGTTTTTTTTTTAATTCTAAACATATTTAGCATGACGTCCTTGGGATTTAGTCTATTATTTATTATTAAATACAGTCATCATTTTTCTTAGAACAGTAACATAAATTTTCACGAATAAAAATTATTATTTATTCTACATATAATATGATTTACACACATTTTGCAATTAGTTTCAAGGGGTAACCTTTTAAGCAGATCTAGCTTATTTTTGGGAGTCGTCATTTCGGGTCAGTCTGGCGGGGGTAACCCACCACTGAAAACGTCTGGCAGTAACATTTAATGATCAACCATGGGGCTACAATTAGCTTCAAGTGGTACCCTTCCAAGCTGATCTAGCTCATTAAAAAAAAACTACTCGGAATGACCTAATGATCCTAGATCGGTAATTGGTGCCAGATACTGTGATACAATTAGAAATCGGTAACTTTTTCAACTAGGCTGACTCCCCCTGGGCTCCGGGTCTAGAATGCCTCACTGTAATCTGTTAACTGTAACTCTTAGCGGCTTAGTGAAAATAATGAGATGCGCAATTTCCGTCCGTTCGGTGAAAAGCCCCCCCCCCCCCCCCCCCAATACAAAGGTAATATCCTAAGAAATATTTTTTCGCATCTTTGCTTGTTAATTCAATTATAAATGGAATTTTTTTGGTGTTCCTAATTGATGTGTAAATATCAAATGAAGCTTTTTATCAGAGAAAAATATCGAAAAGTAAATTCGTTAAGATTTTATAAGAGTTTTAATGAGAGCTGGTTTTGATGCGCCATCGATAATGTTACTGGAAAAACTATTGAACGCCAGGTTACTAGGGTGAAGAAAATAGACTTGAATTAAAATATAAAATATACGTTGACTTCACTGATATTTAATTAAATATAATATATTTATAAATTTTATTTTATTGCTATGTTTTTATATTTATATCCTTCACCTCAGTGACTATAGAGTGGACACCCTGTGTGAAGTACCTGCTGTGGCACTCTGTGGTGCCGTTCAGTCTGGGTACCAAGGAAGGGTTAGCAGACACCAGATCGTAACCCAGCCTCACTGCCTCAGAGTAGTTGTAATTTGGGTAAGAACACGAGTGACTGAAAACAAAATGGAAAAATAAATCAGTATTGTCAAGATAATTAGATAACTAAAACTCCTCGGTTAGCACACCGAGGGCAACTGATAGTAAGTGAAGTAAAATGTCATGACAGGACAATCAGTAACTTCTAATAGAACATAGGTTCTTGGCTAATGTCAGTGCCCGGCACTGTCCAAGTACTGCGTTCTTCCCCTTTGTGGTCTGAGTGAAAAACACAACTCTCGTTTTTCAAGTAAGATATCATTAATGCTATGCAATAAATGTTACCAAACTATAATGAAATGAAGAGATAATTTATCCAATATCAATAATTTCTTCGTAGCCTATTATTAAAAGGAATTGAAAAAACTAACAAACCAATTTAAAAGTTATTAGAAAAAACGATTATGATGATAATTATTCGTCAGGGGACAATTTTTCCATTTCTCTGTACATTACACGACTCTTTTTAAAGTTTTATGTGCTTACATTAAAATAATTACATGACTAATTGACTATTTATTTTATCAGTTTTGTGTACATTACATCCCATACGTTTTAGTAACAAACTCTATAATTAAAAATAAAAATAGTAAATTGAACAAATATATAGTAGTATCTCCTCAAAGTCATTTTCTATTTAGTAAACTGAAGAAAATAATTATTCCCTTTTATATGACTAACTGTGATAAATATGAATCATTCCTTAATAAAACTACCGCTATAAATTATGTTTACTAGTCAGTACATGTTGTTCATTCATTGAGTGTTCAGTTACTAATAATAATATATTCAATCTATCAACTATTATATTTTTTACTCTTTAGAATCAAAACTCTTACATTTCCAATTAATAATTTTCGTGTGACCCCCGTAGTAATGATACTGCAGAAAATTATTAGTTTTCCTTTTCTATTACTGTTTCTTTGATTTTTCTTTTATTTACACCAACTTTATGAAGCGCTATTGATAGAATGCCTGTTTAACTCATTTTGTGACACACGGACAGACGGACAGACGGACGCGGCTCTTATTTTAGTACAGATTTTTAAAATGCTTACAAGTTGAGAAAAAATAATCAAAGCACAGGCATACACTGTTCTTATTAAGTCTCAGACTTATGGCAATCAAATAAGTGTGGGACATGTCTCACTTTTATATTTTCTGGTATAGAAAATATTTTAGATACATATAACTGTGAACCTTTGGTAATTTGATTGGTCGTTTTCAGTTACGTATTTTCGCCGTGACTTATGCATGTAGGATAAATTATAAACCGTTTTATTGTAGGTAATATACGTAATTACCAAAGTTTCTCCTAAAATAAAATCCTAAAATATGTTTTTTATTGTTGCAAGAGTGAGACGTAATAAGAGCGGGAAATGCATCCATAAGAAGAGAATGGATGCTTCATTAATTTTATTAATCAGTGAAAAGACTTTAGAGACTTTAGACCCATAATTATTAAGGGTTTAGGACTCTAGACTCTAGATTACTGCACTCCCGGTCATTTGATCCCCAGTCATTTGATTCACTGTTATGGTTTTTCTTTTTATACACCTATAGTAGACATTTTCTATTGTTGTATATATATATATATTAATAACATAACATATAATATAGATATGCACTTAACAGTACGTTGATTAAGTTTAAAAAAACTTATAATTTGATGGAGTAAAAACAGTTCAATAGCAGTATCAAATGTACTTGCATACTCTGCTCTTTTTACTACTCGCACGTATGATAATTTAAACAAGTTTGCAATGTGTTTCATAATTATTTTCCTAATGTAGAAAATAATTGAGGAGAAATTGGTTGTTAGTTTTCAGTTAAGCTGTTTTGGCCGTAACTATTGCAAACATTAAGATATGCAGGTGGGATTGATTAACGTATACTCTACGTATACAGGTAAAGCTATTGCAGCGGACGATCTTTGAACGGACATCCCCTACAAAAGACAAAAATTGTCCGCTCTAGCAAACTGCAGCTCGCTACAACGAACTCTTTAGTTATATGGTGGTTTAGCAAATATTTTATTCGTATACCAGGTATCTAGTCAAACAGCGATTAAATTCAGAGGTATTTCAATTTACAATCGACACACAATATACAGGGTGTCCCAAAGAAATAACGATACCAATTCAAAACTATCGAATTTACAAAAAATTGGAGAATCACATTTTGTTTCTCAACATTTTTTCTATTTCTTCACAAATTATTAGATGAATCGATTAAACGGTTTTCTTTTAGCTGTATTTTTAGTGACCGATACCAAAAACCTACTTGCGCACTTTCATTTCACAGTTCGAATTGTCAAAGAAGCACTTACAGAAAATTTGCAAATAACAACAATAAAAAGGGGATTAGATCTTACTAAATATACATTCAACAGGTTTGTAACCTTATATTTGAAGTGACATCCTTACAAGATGTACGAGCGAAACAAACACCTAAATACCTATCTTCCTCTGCGGCTGAATTTTTCTGATTGCTTTTAGCAAAGAAATGTTCGGTTTATGGACTATAATGTGGTTGGTGATGAGACCACTTTTAATATGAATGGTAAAATAAATTATCATAACGTTCGCACATATTCTCCGAAGAACCAACCTCCTACTTTCAAATTTGACGTAAGAATTTTGTGAGAGAAAGTCTGTGTGGATTGGATTAGGTACCAATGGCCGATTTGGCTGTATCGTCAGTCCTTATTTTTACAAAAATAATTTAAATGGAGATAGATACCTTGATCTAATAAATGATAAAATCGTTCCAATACAAGACTTCGAGAAATACTTGGAAACAGAATCAATCGAACCTGGTTGGTTCAGGATGGGTTCAGAACTGTTGCTGTAAGGGAAATCTAAATGAGCTATTCGGCAATACGCATTATCGCCCTGAATCATCCTAACGAATGACCCACCAGATCATCTGAAATTATTAATAGGAGGAATAGTTTGATTTTTTTTTCGGTTGCATATTAATAAGCGCCTTTTATTGTTATAATAACGGTTTTTAATAAACAATTTTAATAAACTGTTGAAAGTTATTAAAAACATGGCTTTAATATACTAAAATTCGAAGTTAAACCAAAAGGGCGCAAACAGGTTTTTGGTATCGGTCACTAAGAATACTGTGAAGAGAAGACGGTTGGATATTTTCATATAAAATTTTATACAGATATGGAATAAATGTTGATAAACAAAATGTGATATTCAATTTTTTTGTAAGTTTGTGGTACTACTTTTGAAATTTGGGTATCAGTTTTTTTGGGACACCCTGTATTGTTTATAAGATTTTCAGTGTTTTGATTTTGTTACACTTTTCTGCTACATTTTCATTTCCTTCGAATAGAAAATTTCAATTGGAAAAAGGTGTGACAATTCTATATTAGTTTTTAATATATTCTTCATTTATTCATACCAAACAAAAAATTAAGAATCAGGAAATGAAATAATTTATTTTTATATATATTCTTTTTAGTAACTTCAGTTTAATAGACGATTACTAATTGTGCCACACATATTAGTTTGCATGTAGGTACATAGATATCTAGATGAGTGAAGTTGAAAAATAACACCCTCTTTATTATATTTTACAGTACTTTAAGCGACAACTCTACCTACCTTATTATTTCGTTCATTTTTATAACAAAGTTATATTAATATTATAAGATTTTCATTAAAATTTTCTTTTAATAATAATCTGAGATGGTTTATCATTATTTATGTTATTTGAATGCTGTTAAAGAAAACTTACAAAGTTTTAGTCCCCAACTAAACTAATGTAACGTTATAACGAACGCTGATCGACATAGCGGACACTTTTCCGGTACATGTACTGGTCGTTTTACGAGCTTTACCTGTATAATTAAACATAAAATACATTTTAATCTACCACATGAAAAAGTTATAGCGAAAACATCTTAACTGAAAGCTAACGACAGAACACCCAAATTACTGTTATTAAAATTCCATAGAGATATGATTGCAAGCCATGTTCAATACTTATCTACCTTGTATTTAAGTGCCTTTGTGGTAATAATGAGCGAGTAAGGGTTATTCCTTTAGTCTAACAATGGTGTGAACTAAATAAATTAAATGCATGAAAGGATAAACAAGAATAATTAATAGTGTATAATATTGGCAATGAACTCTATTCTAAAATGCTATTTTGTCTGAAATAATAATCCATTTGTTGCAGCAATTATTTTCAGCTCCTTAATTCTATTGATACTGTCTTTTCTTTTCGAGCAAATCTACAGGGTGATCAGACCAGGTGTAGACAAATATTTATTGAAATATCTCCTTATAAATAACAGAAAAAAAGAAAACTAACTTAATAGAAAAAATCATTATACATCTAAGAAATAAATTCCATAATTAGTTTTCAATATATCCTCCCTTAGCCTTCACCAAACGCCTCAACCTGTCAGGAACTTGACTTCACGCGGCACAGATGGTTTTTTTCAATTCTTCAATTTTTGCTTCAGAGCGTTCACATTTGATTGATTAGAAGAGCAGGCTTTACCCTCCAAAATACTCCATATGGAAAAGTCCATAGGGTTCAGATCAGAAGAGGAAGGAGGCCATAAATCCTTCGACCAGAATCCAGCCATATTCTTCTTGCACCATTCTTGAACGCGATTAGCCGTGTGGGACGTGGCTCCGTCCTGCTGGAGGGTAAAACCTGTTTTACCGAACGTTGTGTTCACCCAAGGCACCAACTGATCCTCCAACAACTTCAAATAAACGTGCTGGTTCACCTTTACACCCTCTTCAATGAAGAAAAGAGGACTCTTCTTTTCAGATGAGGTTACCCCGGCCCAGACCATGACAGAAGCTGGATTTGTCTCCTAAAAATCAGCCTGTCGTTCAGAGGAATATCGCGCTTATTCACTGCATAAATCCGGTCGTTCTGATGATTGTGGATGGCTTGGTCCCTGAATAGCATCTCATCAGTCCACAAGACCGGAGATTGCGTGCCGTCTCTCAGCTTTTCCAGAAGAAACTTCGCTCTTTGCAGCCGTTTGGTTTTTGTGGCCTCTGACAGTAGCTGAGCTTTTGTCTTTTTGAATGGGGAAAGGTTCAGATCACTTGTGATCACTTTCTGCATCGTTCCATAGCTCACACCAAATGCTGATGCCTATTTCATAACGCTTCTTTCAGGATTCCTCCTGATTTTCTCCCGGGTGTTTTTGATGAGCTTAGAGGTCCTAACCTTGCGATCTGGAGTGCTCCTAACCTTTGGGAGGGTCGAACCTGTCTCTTTGAAACGCTTCAGAGCCTTGTAAACACCAGATCTACTCGCACGACCCTTCAAAAGCTTGCATATTTGACCCGGGGACTGTCCGGATTCAAACAGTTTCTGAATTGTCGACTTTACAGAGCTCATACCTAAATTAATATTTAGAAATACCTCTGAAAGTAAAATATAACAGTTAGTGCATATAATGAGCTATCCAATAGTGTAAATAGATGGATAATTTAAACGTTTTAAAGGTTTTAAAATTAAACATTAAAATTTGTCTACACCTGGTCTGATCACCTTGTATATGGATAAATTTATTATAAAAATAGTATGGATGTCAAATTGTTTTATAAATAAAGATTTAAAAACATAATTTAATTATTGTAATGAGAGCGGGGAATGCCTGTACATTTAATCGTTAATAGTTACGATATTTTTCTGAACGTAAATTTTATATATGTTACTTATTTGAGCATAAAAAAAATATTTATTTCATGTTAGCTTTTTTTACTCTTGTTGCTTAGTTTCTTAAACTTAATCAACTATAGAGGTGAATATTTCTATTATATATTATGTTATTAATATATACGCCAAAATATATCTACTATGTGTATAAACAGAAAAATATGACAGGGAATCAATTGACCGGGAATCAAATGACCGGGAATAAAATGATTTTGGTATAAAAATGACCTGGAACCAAATGACCGAGGATGAATTGGCGAGATAAAATAACATGGAATCGAATGGCCGGGAATCATGTTGCCGGGATTAATTGACCGGGGATCAAATGTCACGGGGATCAAATGATACTAGGATCAAATGGCGCGGATCATTAGATTTCAATTAGATTTCAAAATATAAATATAACGAGTGAAGCATAACAAAGGGTGACGCTTCACTGCTGATATTTTGAACCACAAAAGACTCAGAAAAGAGAGAAACAAAATTCGTAAATTTCTAAAATAATTCTAGAGAGAGAGCTCCATTTTATGTAAAATATACAAGGAGTTCGAGTGCTAGCTATTTAAAACTAGGTTAACTTTATCAAAAAGTATCTTTCTCACTTGCTCAAACTGGTGAAGTTTCTTATTTGTTGCTGAGTCCAGTTGGCCTCCACCAGCTGATCCACTTGGCACCAGTAGTCGGGGGTGGTACCCAGGAACCCGGAGGAGACCACTTGAAGGGGGGTGGTGAAGCCAGCTAAGAGACAAGGAGGGGACCTGATTATTTTACTGCTTGATAATAATTTTAGTCAATATAATGGAGCGTCCAATCCAATAATATGCTATTGGTCATTAGCATTAATAATTCAATCCTACTCGAAGAGTGTTCGTTAAAGTACATGTTGTGAACCAATTTGAGCTTTAGAAATTTGTAATTGACTTATCATGCCAATTTTTCGATGATTCCTATAAGATGCTTCCAATTTGGTAATGCTATTGAACAAACTAGGCTAACTTCGGTCACTTAGTCAGATGAAAAAAAATGACTTAAATATATGCCTTTGGTAGGAACCAAAACACTTTATGATAAACAAACCTTAGGCTGCAAATCAAATACAGGGTGATTCATAAACACCCTTCTCATTTGTTAAAAAAATACAAACTATTAAGCCTAAAGTATTGAAACAAAATTTATCAAAAAGAAGATATTTAAGAGATTTTTATATATTTGGCAATTACATTGAAACTCGTGAGCATTGGTACCTTCATAACTCAAAGTCACTTCAAATCCCTGGTGCACTAGAAAGTTTTCTGTGATTAAAAACATATACATTATGGTCATTGAGGGAAAACTATGACGAAATTCTTGACAAATATCATTTTCTATAATTAAATAATAGAAAATACTTCATATCTCAAGTGCACTTCATAATTCAGGTCCTTCAATACTCAAGTGCTTAATAACTCAAGAGTTTTACATTAAATCGTTGGTCAATTATTACAAGTTTTGAGAAAGTTCATTGTTTCCAATATGGGAGGTTTTAGTATCTTCTTAGTTTGTTCATCAGCTCGAAAATCGTGTTCTTGTTACGGTCTGTACTATCGCTCTTTCCAGGATATTTTCTATCAAATCTTGAATTTTATGCAAAAATGGACGAGTGCTAATCGATATTTTTCAGTTCTTTTATGTGCTTTTGCTTATATACGAACATTGATTTAAGATACTCTCAAAGGCAAAACTAATTTGATATGACGTAAGAGATGTGTCCAAAACGAGAGATTAAAACTTTTTTCGATATTGTTACCAATCACAAAGCAAGTTTTATTCGTGATCTTTATCGAAATAATAAGTAATAAATGAAAAGTGAAGCTATTATGCAACACTAAAAGGTAGCGTTGAATGGAAACAAAGAATTTTTAAATTCATTTTTTGAATCTTCCATCTTCAAATTTGTGGGATAACATAAATGACCTGTGAATGTTACACATTACACAAGTAAAGAACATCATAACACAGAAGAACAGTATCGAAGGAAAAACTCGTACTTTCGCCTGAAATACATGGAGAAGGTGACGAAGAAGAATGTAAAAAGCGCACGACGTTGTCTAGAAATTTATAGCTAACATTAGAAGTATATATTTAAATATACAAAATGAAGAAAGAAACTACCAATTGTTCTCCTTCCACTGAATTTTTTCTCAATGCTCCAATTTTATTATTCTATTAAATTACAAATTTGTAAGATTTGAATATACGAGAAAATTAGAAAATTGTGTGTACATCATATAATGACTTTTCTCTGATAGTGATTCTAGGAAATTTCGGTCTTTGAAAATTCGGTCTCGGAAAACTTGGTATTATACAGGGTGTCCGACACTTTTGTTGCCAAACTTTAACATGAGGTAACAATCGTCAAAATAAACATTTTCTATTCTATGAAGGTATGGTCTAAAATGCTTAGTTAAAGAGTTACAAGGTTAGGAAAGTATTGGTCTTGCACCATTTATTATTATTAGTTAACATTATTTTTTTAATGTTGCGATAAGAAACAAAACATTTTTAACAGTAATTATTATGAGCACAAGAAACATAATCTTAAATTAGGTTACATGTTTACAAAATGTGTTCAAACTGCCGCCCATTTGTTGCTGCGATGCAGGCGTTCAAAAGATTGTCCAATGATTGGCGGACGCGAGCAAAGACACCAGGAGTTTCACAAATCCTTGCGGAGGCTTTGGCAATCCTGCCGATCAGGTCCTGTTCGGATGGAATTGGTGTTTCATACACCAAACCCTCAAAATGTCCCCATAACTAGAAATCTATGGGCGTAATATCATTTCGTTTCCTTGCCACAGTTTTTTTTACTATAATTGTAATTTTTTTCACCCAACTTCAAGTCCTTGTAACTATTTATATAAGCATTTTAGACCATACATTCATAGAGTATAAAGTGTTTATTTCGACGATCGCTACCTTATGATAAAGTTTGACAACGTCATCACAGTGACTCTTTTCTCTGATAGTACATCATCACAGTGACTCTTTTCTCTGATAGTACATCATCACAGTGACTCTTTTCTCTGATAGTACATCATCACAGTGACTCTTTTCTCTGATAGTACATCATCACAGTGACTCTTTTCTCTGATAATACATCATCACAGTGACTCTTTTCTCTGATAGTACATCATCACAGTGACTCTTTTCTCTGGTAGTACATCATCACAGTGACTCTTTTCTCTGATAGTACATCATCACAGTGACTCTTTTCTCTGGTAGTACATCATCACAGTGACTCTTTTCTCTGATAGTACATCATCACAGTGACTCTTTTCTCTGATAGTACATCATCACAGTGACTCTTTTCTCTGATAGTACATCATCACAGTCACTCTTTTCTCTGATAGTACATCATCACAGTGACTCTTTTCTCTGATAGTACATCATCACAGTGACTCTTTTCTCTGATAGTACATCATCACAGTGACTCTTTTATCTGATAGTACATCATCACAATGACTCTTTTCTCTGATAGTACATCATCACAATGACTCTTTTCTCTGATAGTACATCATCACAGTGACTCTTTTCTCTGATAGTACATCATCACAGTGACTCTTTTCTCTGATAGTACATCATCACAGTGACTCTTTTCTCTGATAGTACATCATCACAGTGACTCTTTTCTCTGATAGTACATCATCACAATGACTCTTTTCTCTGATAGTACATCATCACAGTGACTCTTTTCTCTGATAGTACAGGTTGTAACATCGTATTGTTCCACTGTCAAAAGTTTAATATCCGTTCAATTTTAATCCTGTTTGTTTAAAAGCAATTTCAAGACATTGGAATTTCTTTATATTTCCCTTTGCACATTTTATTTCTGTTTAGTAGGTATTGTTCTGTATGACTGAATTTAGACGAATCTTGAATGAAACCATAGCTACAGTGTTATGCAACATTCCCAAGGTTACTCCCACAAATGCTTCCCGAGTTCTTTTCTTTAGGTCATTTATATTCTTGGATTTGAGTATTATAAACTTTACTTTTTCTGATTCACCATAGAAAAAAATCACAATATGTTATATCAGGTTTTCTTAATGACCACTTATTGTTTACTGTTCATGTCGCCATCTGAACCTCTGCCAATCCACCTGTTTGGAAACCTTTCATTCGGCCACTGTCTGACAGTTCCAGACCAATGAAGTTAGGCTCCATCTTATATAAAAGAAAAAATTCTGAATTTGGTAAAATCGAGAAAGAAAATCACAAGCTTGACTAAAGTGAATAGAGATGATTATGAAAATTAGCTAACATTTGTATCAATGTAAACTGCACCAAAAATTCTTCCAATTTGTATGTTAACCCACACAGTTGTTCGATGTGAATGGAGTGACTTCTCTTCTGTCCTGTAAGGGATATTAGTGCACCAGTAATATTAATAATACTCTAAGGAGATTGTTGTGAATAAAAATTTCATCAGAAATCAAGAAAATCCTGAATGCAAAATTTTGTCTAACATTTCTTCATCAAATGCCAGTCTTGCTGCATAGTCATTTGCGTTAGGTTCTTAGGTGTATATGATGAATAAAACTCTAAAATCTTGAAATTGTGCTAACACCAACAAAATTAAAATCAAACCGATATTAAAGAAGTTAATAAAGTTTAAAATAAAGTTTAAATTCACTGTACATAGTAGTGGTATCGATACCTTTTTCTAAGTCGACTAATCTCACCCAGAGCACACAGTAGAATAACCACAACATTGTAGGTGTTGGTTGTACCAAGCAGCTCCATCACATCGTCCAGAGATTTAACTCTCTCATTTTTGTCGCTGCTAGTACTTTCTCCTGACATCACAAATTAGGGAAAACTAAAAATGTTATCCTGAAATAAATTGTATAGAAAATTAAAAGCAGTATTCTCCTATTTAAGAAATGGGAATTGAAATAGCTAATGTTATAGTTAAATACATAAATAAAATGAATGAAATAGTATTTGTATTTTGTATATAGAAATAAATCACTTTAAAGGAAACTTTTTGTAAAGTTAATAGGAATAAACAGCATTTGTGAACATAGGTCCCAAAAAAAAATTATTATAGAATATTGATTTATTTTAAGATGTTTTTCTTATCATTAATAATTTACAATTTTAGACTCCCAGTACTCGGAAAGTGATCGCTATATTTAATACCTAAATATTATCTGTTATAAACTCTATCACGAGTGTTTTACAACTGAAAAGAACTCACTCAATGTACCCCAATCACAGCAATAACTACTATCTACACAAACCTATTTAAATCAGAACCAGGCAATTAACGACACAACTTTTTATACCTCATCTAATATGTGAATAAACATTAATTGGAATATCATCGAATTAATTCAGTTTGTATAGCCTTATCTTATATAATTACGTCATCTAGTGGTAAAAACATAAATATCAGTTATTGCGTTTGTCTTCTTAATATTTGTCCCCAAATCTGTACCAACGCCATCTAGCGGTTCAACTGACTTTTTAACCCTAACTTCTGAGCGGTTTTATCATACGTATTAAAATGCTTATGTATTAAGAGACTACATATAAGTTATAACTATAAGTTCATGTTACAAAAAGGGAAAGTTTCGTAACTGCGATTTAATGAAGTAATTGCAATGCATTTTAACTCAATGAATTGAATAACCAATGCAGTACAGAGCATTTAAAGGGAGGCTATTAATCTAATTATTTTAGCCTACATTCCTTAAAATAATCATGTAATTATTTCATTCTAGAGTGCTTCAAGTAATACCTTGTAATCATTCAATTAATCTAAATCAGTTAGATAGGAAGCAAATGAATGGAGTGATTAATAAACAGAGATAATAATTAGAGATAATAAATAGAGATAGATAATTGAGATAGATAAATTGAGGTAAATTAGCAGAGATAATTAACAGAGATATTCTGTAAAGATATTGAGAACGTTTTAGGATTATTGTTACCCTTCTCTTTTCCTTATTGTTACCCTTCTCTTTTCCTTATTGTTACCCTTCTCTTTTCCTTATTGTTACCCTTCTCTTTTCCTTATTGTTACCCTTTTCTTTTCCTTATTGTTACCCTTCTCTTTTCCTTATTGTTACCCTTCTCTTTTCCTCATTGTTACCCTTCCCTTTTCCTCATTGTTACCCTTCTCTTTTCCTTATTGTTACCCTTCTCTTTTCCTTATTGTTACCCTTCCCTTTTCCTCATTGTTACCCTTCTTTTTTCCTCATTGTTACCCTTCTCTTTTCCTTATTGTTACCCTTCTCTTTTCCTTATTGTTACCCTTCTCTTTTCCTTATTGTTACCCTTCTCTTTTCCTCATTGTTACCCTTCCCTTTTCCTTATTGTTACCCTTCTCTTTTCCTTATTGTTACCCTTCCCTTTTCCTTATTGTTACCCTTCTCTTTTCCTTATTGTTACCCTTCTCTTTTCCTTATTGTTACCCTTCTCTTTTCCTCATTGTTACCCTTCTCTTTTCCTCATTGTTACCCTTCTCTTTTCTTTATTGTTACCCTTCTCTTTTCCTTATTGTTACCCTTCTCTTTTCCTTATTGTTACCCTTCTCTTTTCCTCATTGTTACCCTTCCCTTTTCCTTATTGTTACCCTTCTCTTTTCCTTATTGTTACCCTTCTCTTTTCCTTATTGTTACCCTTCTCTTTTCCTTATTGTTACCCTTCCCTTTTCCTTATTGTTACCCTTCTCTTTTCCTTATTGTTACCCTTCCCTTTTCCTCATTGTTACCCTTAGAAAGGTAAAAAGGTTAAGAAAGGTTAGAAGGGAATATAGTGACAAGATGAAGTATTCTGACACATACAGTACTCGGAAAGGGTGACTGGTCCTCGCACCAAAAACCCTTTTGACGAAAACAACTTCGCCGAACGCCACTTTCGCCGAAAATTAAAGAAAACACTATACGCTATTAATAAATATAAAGATATATAATCATATATTGTCCAAGGTTAGGTCAGCGGTACTAGGGGAGGGGGGGGGGGGGCAGTTTGACATTGATAAATTGTATACTTTACTGTTTTTTACTTTAATTGTCACTTTTTTGGCGAAAGGACCTATAACCCTCGGAAAGTTTGTGCTTAACATACGTCATGTTAGGTGAGATAGTAATTCCTAAAGGTCAGACTGGTTCATGACCTTTCTTAACACCAACTGTTCTAGGTATTGCGACGTTTCTCTGTACACATTTTGTACATACACATTTGTCTCTTCAATAATATTCTATTTCCGCGTTATAGCGTTACAACGAAAATAGTAAATCTCTCATACCTACCCACATAAACTCTCTATACTTTCCTATTACCAATAATAGTATATACATTCACAATTAGAACAAACTAGTAAAGGGAGAAGAACCTATTACCGGTCAGTATATGCTGCACCGACTGATGACTATTCGTATTCAATAAAAATAATAGAGTGGATAAAACTTTTAGCAAAATATTGAATTAACCATTTAGAACTAAATACGAAGCTTACTGTGTAAATACACAGTATACTGTGTAAATACACAGTATACTGTTCAAATTATACACAGCTTACTGTGTAAATACACAGTATATACTGTCTAAATATACATCTTACTGTGTATATGTACAGTTTTCTGCGTATATGTACAGTTTTCTGTGTATATGAACAGCTTTCTGTGTAAATATGTATATAATTGTGTTCAAACGATTGAAGAAAGTATGTAAAATTTTGTTGGAGTTGATCTGTTCAAATCTGAATGTTAAGTTATAAATAAGAACATGATCATAATTTCATAATAGCCTTGAAATTTGCCATTAATTTATTCAACGAATTTTATGATAATTTTTACTATTATACACAATCTAACTAGAACATGATCTATAAGTTTTTATCAAAAGTATATTACCATATAGTTTGCATTGTTTAAATTACGGTGAATAAATTGTATGACCTTTTTATAACAGGACGAATAGATTACTGGCAGGGCTACTTATATATTTTAGATAGAGTGCTTATTATTTGTCCGGGACTAACGCATCTGATAAATAATAAACACGCTTTTGTAAAATTATAATTAATATTTAAAAACCCAATATCAAGAATAACACCAAATTTTATAAAAAGGAGGAATGAAATTAATCCTCAGTTGTATTATAAATGCATAAGTTGTATGCATAAGTTCTTATATGTATAAATGTCGAAAAAAGTGTTTCTGAGATTATTTCTAACAGTTTATTAATTTCACAAATAACCGGAAAGAAATTTAACAAATTGTAATGTTTATAGAAATTTTTCAATTGGTGTTAGTACAAGACGATAAATTCGCATAAATGCATGATGAATATTTGAAAAAAACAAAACAGTGATTTGTGGAATTGACAACATCACAGTGACTCTTTTCTCTGATAGTACATCATTACAGTGACTCTTTTCTCTGATAGTACATCATCACAGTGACTCTTTTCTCTGATAGTACATCATCACAGTGACTCTTTTCTCTGATAGTACATCATCACAGTGACTCTTTTCTCTGATTGTACATCATCACAATGACTCTTTTCTCTGATAGTACATCATCACAATGACTCTTTTCTCTGATAGTACATCACCACAGTGACTCTTTTCTCTGATTGTACATCATCACAGTGACTCTTTTCTCTGATAGTACATCATCACAGTGACTCTTTTCTCTGATAGTACATCACCACAGTGACTCTTTTCTCTGATTGTACATCATCACAGTGACTCTTTTCTCTGATAGTACATCATCACAGTGACTCTTTTCTCTGATAGTACATCATCACAGTGACTCTTTTCTCTGATAGTACATCACCACAGTGACTCTTTTCTCTGATAGTACATATAAAGTTCGTTAATTGATCAATTTTAAATCAAGATATTCTTCGATACTACATCACATTATTAATTAATAGCTACTTAAACTGGTTTAGTTTACTTGAATTTTAAAATTCAATCTGTTATCCAATATTGTACCTGTGATTCATACGTGATTGTAATATTTTGACATATTCTTCTAGAAAAATTGATGAAACGTGTACTTCAAAGGAACATACAATAAACTTACTCAACATAGAATCAACTTACTAAATGCATGTAGAAATACATCATACAAAAGTTGCAATAATGGAGTAGTTTCATGCAAAAATGTGGATTTAGAATTTAAATTGAATACTAGTTGGCAAATATTAATGAATATATACAATAACAGAGGTCCAATAACACTCCCTTGAGGAGCCCATTGTCTAATCAAAGTTAAAATTATCAAATTTAGAAGTTTCTTTTAAATCGAGAACTGAAGTGGTTTTCAAATCTGATAAGAAATTTCATACAAAATGTACTCAATTTGAACGAAATTGTTAATATATCAATAAAATTGGTTGCTATTATATATTTACACGTTTTGAACATAATCTATATTGTATGGACTATTCATACCTGCATACAATTAACAAAAAACAAAAAGTCTTAGTCGCCGTTCTGTAAATAAACAATCTAGTAAAATTGACTGGGGAAAACTAAAATGATAAGAATCCTTGGTAAACTATATTTATAAATACTTTGCTGTTAGTAATAATATTCGATTTATTAATGTATATTATAGTTGAGAATTCAAATACACATGCTTTTGCAAATCTTTTTTCATAAACATTTTTTTGTACTCACTCAAAATAATAGTATGGTTTAAATAAGATTGGGAGTAACAATAGAAAGAGTTGAACTCAATGAAATAACAAATTACACAAATAAAGAACTCGTTTACCCATTCTATTTCACTGTTATGGAAGACAGGGATTAATTCCTATCAAGTTATTCTTCATCTCATTATTTCTCTATGGTCCTACGACAAAAAAAAATTCTCATGCGTTGAAATATGATTTTAAAACTGCTTTTTTTTTGATGAATCAGTTATTAATGTTAAATTTTATTCCCTTGAAATGCTACTCTATTTTGAATACATCTCTTCATTTTCCAATTATCGTTTTTGTTTCTTACAAGAAACATGAGATAGCCCAATGTCTAATTATCAGTTTTAATAAATATGTTTCAATTCCCTTTTCTGTATTTGTGAAAAAATAGTTTCCAACAGACATTTGTTACGCTAACCAACACCAAACTGAAGCTAAATACAACTGCATCTGCTGTCAACAGAGAGCCTCAACCACAGTTCATAAAATGTACGTACTAGTAGTCTAGTAGCAATAGAGGTGTACTAGTAGCAATAGAGGTGTACTAGTAGCAATAAAGGTGTACTAGTAGCAATAGAGGTGTACTAGTAGCAATAGAGGTGTACTAGTAGCAATAGAGGTGTACTAGTAGCAATAGAGGTGTACTAGTAGCAATAGAGGTGTACTAGTAGCAATAGAGGTGTACTAGTAGCAATAGAGGTGTACTAGTAGCAATAGAGGTGTACTAGTAGCAATAGAGGTGTACTAGTAGCAATAGAGGTGTACTAGTAGCAATAGAGGTGTACTAGTAGCAATAGAGGTGTACTAGTAGCAATAGAGGTGTACTAGTAGCAATAGCTAGGTGTCAGAACTAAGTATATTTAATGGGCTTAGTAGTGTTAAAACTAAGTATATATATACGTAAGTTTCGAGTTATAGTTATCGATATAGTTCCATATTTAGGATCATATACGGAAAACTTTATAATTCATATTCTAACTCTATATATCTTATGCAATTGAACCTTACCCGATTGCATATTACATATACTAAGAATAACTAATGAGTTTGTATAGCTATACTCACTTTAATTACTCTAAACAGAGTCAAGGTATTTAATCAATGGGTAATGATGACGTCAGACTTATGAAACAGCTTTGTTGGTACCATAATATATATTGTGGCCTCTGCAATGTTGGTACTAGAACTCAAGAAGTTGCAAGAAAATAGGTGCTATCTTCTTAATAAATGCAATCATAAAGTACAATTTCTTCAATATCTTATGTTTAATTTCTTATATATTTATTGTTATTAAAACTGTTCTGAATTTCAAGGTAACCAGTAGGTACCGATTTCCTAATTTAGAAACACGTTTAATATACAACTAGTAAAGAGTTCTACGTCTAGCAGGTAGTTGACCAGTATGGTCACATAGGTGTATCCAGACACTTCAGTTGGTTCAGAGGCCGCATGTAGGCTATTTGAAGGTATCTACTAACTGATGAAACTAGATATAGAGCACGTGATAGTCTAAGACAGTCTGCTTAGCATCACTGGGTTGTATAATGTTTTTTTTCACAGTTAATTCAAGAGCAATGCTAAGACCCGAAGGCATCTTAAATGAACTACACTAATTATCTTGGTGTGCTTATTCACTTTTACATTGACTGCCAATTTGTATTACTCATGTCTATAGGTTTAACGTAGCGCTTATTATTTGCATTATATATGATATTTACAGTTAAACTTTTGAATATTTCACTAGAGACGCTACATATTTGCCATGTATTCAATCAGAGAACTTTTCATGTTCATGCTTAAGTAACCTCGTAGTACTACTTATAAGGTATAAACATACTTAATTTAAGAGTCTATATATATACTCTTGTATGTTCTTTAGTTCCTTTGTGTGTATAGTGCTAAGCTGGACAGTAATTAATATTAAAAATACATCAAATGAAGGCAAAACTCGAATAAATTTTGGAAGAATTGGATATTTATATTGTTTATAAAACATTTTCCGCACTTCTTTTTCAGTTAAATTATTAGTAACGTGTATTGTTTAACATTATGTAATTTCATCGAATTTATAAGGGAGAAATAAAGTAGATACAGGTTAGTTAGGTTATAGTGAATTAATTCTAATGTTTTATTTAATTCAAGTTGCTTCTTATTATCTTTATATATACATATCGTTATAATTATCATTATTTTATGATGGTATTTGAGTTATTTAATGTGTTTATTTTAGTTTAAGGTTTACTTTCGTTACCTCACTTTATATATAAAAGAAAATAGCTACTCTATTTATCGGTTATTTCCAAGGACTAATAATGGTATTTCACAAATTTTATATTGAAGTTCTGGTTCATTACTACTGCTTTAGTAAATCAAATAACAGTATTTTATAAGATTAAAATAACAACAGAATCTTTTTACTGATGAGTGAAGTTAATTATTACCTTCGCATTTTTAGGGAGCTTCATAACCCAAAAAATGTTCAACTAAATTGCCTGATATTAATTTGGGACGATTGGTCAATGTCCACGGACCATCAGGTAAAATTTTAGGAGCGATCCGGTCAAAGGTCATGGTTATCTATAACTGAAAAAATATAAAATGAAATAGCATCAAATTTGATAGAACGGTTGGTCAGTGTCCACTGTCCAGCAACCCTCTTTTAAAATTTTGGGAGCGATCCGGTCAAAGGTCAAAAGTATTAAATCAAATTGCCTGAAATTAGGTGGGACGATTGGTCAATATCCTGGAACCAGTGGATTAGATTTTGGGAGAAAATGGGTCAAAGATTAAGTTCAACATCATTTAAAACTCAAGGTTTATTGGATGTTCAAGGTCATTCATAAGCGGTGGCGAAGGTATGCGCTCAAACCGAGTGCCCTATTTAGTTGAACATTTCTAATGAACCATAAAAATTGATGGAGAAAAAAATATTGTGAATGGTGATATATATGATAACTGATGTTTGAAAAAATATCCAAACAGAAGAATTGACACACTTTCAGATTGTGACATGAACATCTTTTGATTTGAATTTTTTTGAAATTTCAATTTTTTGAAATTGATTTGAAATTTTGGTTACCTAAACAAAATTTGAAAAAATCCTACTTTGATTAGTAATCGTTTGAGGAATCCAAAACTGCCTTTGGTTTTCTTGCAGCGTTAAAACTCATTGACTTCTATTCATTTTTAAGTTGAAAATTCACATTCTACAGGAGAGCCCAGAGAATAAAATATTTCAGATTAATTATTTTGCGTTTAATGACGAATTTTCCGTGGAGGATTTTTCGGTCACGCTTACTATGCTTGAATATCCTTCAAAATTTACGACTACGAATTCCAGTGTTACTCTTCTTAAATCAACCTATACTGGTATTGTTCAATTAATTGCTCTTATCGTAGTATATTTGACAAATTATTGTGGTTCTGATTTAGAGAATGTTGCTACACGATGATTTGAATGTTGACCTAGATCATGATGGAATTGGATCAATACTCATTTTATATGACGATATTTTTTATGACTCCAAAAAAATAAAACTTGTAGATTGAGAAAATTTTAAAAGACTTAATGAAAATGTATCTGCAATACTTCTAATACAGAATATATATCTTCCAAACTAAGAATTTAGCTGTATGCCTTTTTAATTGCACACATTGCACACATAATACTTTTTTGAATGAAGGATACTTAAAACTCACACCTTCTTCATCATCAATTTTACCACAAGAAAAGGTGATGTGTTTATTAAGTTATATAAATTGATTGTGTACAGAGATAAATATCAATGTTTAATATAAATTTACCAAGGACTCAGATCCAAAATTATCTATTACAGCTAATATTCTTGCTGAGGGACTTGCATCATGCATACATATTCAATTGATGAAAATATTTGGGGATCACACTTACCTAGCGTTGGATTAGTGAGTAGAGGAAGGTGGTGAAGAAAGGGACAAAAAACACAAGATAGATAGTTTATTTACTATAAGTAAAATATGGAAAACAAAAATTGATATGTAATAATTATATATTATTATTAAATGAAACTAACTAGAATGTTATCACAATTTCGTTTATTAGAAAAATTGAAAAAAATTGTCCCATTGTAAACCAGCACTGGTGAAAAATGAGACAGTTCATGAAACTATTATATGGATGCAGATTTGTCTAATTCCAAATTCGAATAATTATTTCTTCATATTATCTTGTACTCAATTGATTCACATAATATCAGTTTAATGTCCTTTAGCTTCTCTGAAGCCAAATCAGGAAAATTTGGGAAATGAAACTTCAAGCACTTGAATTTTCGCGCTTATATACGATATCTCAAATTCATCATTTTCATTCTTTGGCATTGTAATTACAGCAACAGAATATGTTTTAGAAGTTGCATCATACTCTACATACAATAACATAATATCCTTGATTTTCAACTTTTTCCGTAGAGATTCGAGTTCCACTGATCTTTCCAATGATTATGAAAATTAGCTAACATTTGTATCAATGTAAACTGCACCAAAAATTCTTCCAATTTGTATGTTAACACACACGGTTGTTCGATGTGAATGGAGTGACTTCTCTTCTGTCCTGTAAGGGATATTAGTGCACCAGTAATATTAATAATACTCTAAGGAGATTGTTGTGAATAAAAATTTCATCAGAAATCAAGAAAATCCTGAATGCAAAATCTTGTCTAACATTTCTTCATCAAATGCCAGTCTTGCTGCATGGTCATTTGCGTTAGGTTCTTGGACACTTGACACTTGACACACAGGTCATTCGTTCACTCCTTCCGGCGAATTATTTGTTAGATCGAGACCAAGAACAAGAGTTTACAGGTTTTTCTTATCTTCAAGGGTCATCGGGAAAAAGCTCTTCCTTCTCTGGTGTCCGTTGCAATAATGCTGCATCGTTTTCTACTATTACGTGAAATTTTGTTTTCTATCTTCTGCTTTATGATAACTTTTGATTGTTTGAACAATTTATGATGAAATCTTTACGATGGTTGAAGGACCCGTTTCAACTGGAAGTTCTGTTTTTACAAAAAGCCCTGAAGCTACAGAGCTATCAGGGTCTGATCTTCAGTAGAAAACTGAATTCACATTCAAAGCCAGCATTATTTGACCGGTAAAGGGAAACAATTCTGTCCCCTAAAACTGTCCCATTGTTAACCATGAAGCCTTTTTCTAAACATGTGTGTACAGTGGCTCAACCACTAGAGTAAAAGGTAATCTTTATATTTGATCATATCTTACATATTACTCAATAATATAAAAGAAAACCGTAAGCATTATTTGTTAAATTGAGAAATTTACAACCAATGAAAGAAATTACGGAAATTTCGGTTTTAAAACCTCTAAAATAAGCGTTCGCTTTTACGCAGAGCTGTCTTCACCTGAACCGCTAACTGCAATGCGAGTGAATTCGATAAAGTGTGCCTAATTTACCCTTAAGATGCTGTTAGAAATTACACTGGAATAAAATAGTTATTTGACATGTCCCATTGTTCACAGTGTCCTATTGAAGACCATCTTCCCCTGTATCTAATATTAAAACACATGTAGATTGTTAAACATGTTTACAAGTTGTTAAACTTAAAATATAGTTTAATCACTAAAGTAACAAAGATAAAGATTAATAAAAGTAAAAATTTGATTGCAAAATATCTGATATCACTGTGAGGATATTGTTATATGTATATAGTCATTAATATTTTCAGTTGATGTTTTACAGTCTATATGGCTTAATTATTAAAAAGTAAAGATTTATTACCAAAAATGGAATTTGTTTTCAGATTTGATATAACAAAATTGAAGAATAGTTAAAGAAGAGGTATATAGAATTCACCTGCTGAGCGTGTTACTAAAACTTTAAAAAAGAAATTTTTGCGTTTTAACAGAGTTTAACAGAGAAATATATATTGATGATTTTCCAACAATTGTCGAAACATACAATAATACATAACTTGAAACTCGTGATCAATTACATTATAAATTATTATCTAACATGTCAAGAGTTGATGAACATGACTACATGTCTGTACCAAAAAATCTATTTGATAAATATTTTTACAAGGGAAATATATAAAATTGCAAAAAATAAATAAAACTCATCCCTCAACATATTCCTTATTTGATTTATAAAACCAGATGATAGAATAAAATTTGTATATATAGAAATTGGTACCTGTAGAAAACTCTGAAAATTATAGAATAGAAATAATTAAATCCCGAAAATGGCAGTTTTAAAAACGAATATTTGGTCAAATATATCGATTATCCGAATTCGAAATCTCAAAGGAGTAAGAAATTTGAAAAAAAAAACTTGACAAGAAACACTAATAAAGAACGAGTCAATTATTTAGAATTGATTAAATTGAAGGAATTAAAACTGTTGAGTGAAAATAGTTGGAATTTCATTCCATTTACAAGTGCAATACGTGCGATATCGAGCTACTCATGAAGTGGGTGTCTATAGGAAGTGAAGAAATTAATATTTAATTATAATCTATTGTTGAAAAATTTAGATATTCTAAGTATGATTTATTTATTAGTGATTACTACTGATAAGCAGTAAAAACTTCATCAATTTTCTTAAAGCGCATTGTAAAATATTTTAAAAATAAGTTGCAGTTTAATATTAAGATATAAGAGAGGAAATGACAATTTAAGTAATATGAAATAATTTGTACATTTGGTTAAATCAATGGGTGGATGCACGGCTTATTTAATACACATGGCTTATTTAATATTATGTATATTAAGTAAGCCATCGTGGATGAAAGGTATTCTTAATTAAATAAACTTCGCTACAACTTTATCACCTACATCGAGTTATCCTCACTTCATCTCATCCAATAACCCACATTGGAAGTGAAAAAAGCCTACCTACCTTTGCTCCACTAAAGGGTTTTCAATGAAATATAAAAATAATAGTACTGATTTAAATAATAATTAAAAATGACGTTATTAATATAAACATGATATAAAAATGGCATCATTAATCTATGTATAATATAGTACAATGACATAATCAATTCAAATGATAATTTTAAAATGATATTATATTGATCTGAATCTATATATAAATAAGCCATAATTAATCTAAATCATGATATTAAAAATTACCAGCATTAATATAAAATGGTGACCGGACAACTCGCCACCGGACAATTCGTCGTTAGCATAACTCACCGCTAGGATAATTCGCCGCTAGGACAATTCGCCGCCAGAATAACTCGCCGGGTGATTTATGTTTTACCGTCGTATACATCATTTAGGCATATATAAATAAATACTATAAATATAAATAGCGTGTTTCTTTTTTAATTTCATTCCTTGGTAAGTTCACGGAGTAGCTTTTCTGCATCCATGAGCATTGTCAACGACTGGTGGTTGGGGCTTTTGTTCAAGGTACCATTTTCCTTTCTGACTTCTTGTTATACGACAACACCATTGATTTCCAACTAGACGTTAAACCGACTACTAAATTTAAATTAATAGTTCTTATGTTATTGCGGCCTGAAATATTCTTACTAAGAAGATATGACAACATAAGAGATAATTAAATTGGTATAATGAAATGTGTCAACTGTTGTTTTACGTCAGTCTCAGCATATATAAATAAATCCTTGTTTAAATTTATAACATTATTAAATAGATGTAAATAATGTATACGATGGTAAAAGATGGTGGCCAGTTGTCCTGGCGGCGAATTGTCCTAGCGGCGAGTTTTCCGCACGAGGAATCGTCCTCGGCGAGCTGTCCGGCAGTGAGTTGTTCTTGAACCATATAAAATATATTATAAAAAAAGACATTTTTAATCTAAAATAATGATGAAAATGACATTAATAATCTGAAATATAATAAAAAAATGCCAATATAAATTCAAATCATAATATTTAAATGACATTAATAATCTAAATCATTCCATGACATGACATTGTAAATGTATTATTGTTATGACATTTCAATCTATCCTGCACATCATTTTTCAACATCACTCAGCATTACTGAAATTAAGAAACAAATAATTAAAATATATCATTTTTCACATATGGTACAGGGTATTAGTAGATATTGATTCTATTTATTTGTTTGTGGATAATTTGGATTTAAATAAAATTTTAGTATCACAGAGTAAGTAAGGGAAATCAGACTATGAAGAAGATGAATTTTTATATTTATGAATCTACATCAGCTAACTAGAGTAAATTTAAATCTTAGCAATGGATATGTATATATAATACAGTGTATATATAATACAGTGAACGCAGTGATGAAGTTTTGAAGTGATGGAATATCAAAGTATGTACTACAGTACCTAGAGACTTACTGTTCTTCTCCACAACATCTTCCTCCTTCTGTCGCTCTGAAGAAATAGAGTCCAGTTTTCTATTCTTTGTCTCAGGCAAGAAACTAACCAGAAAAGCGGACACAAGGGCGACGGAACCGAATAAAGCTGCTGAACCCCACTCTAGACCACCCTGTCATAAATTTAGGAGCTGGAATCACGATGTGGCTTGAGAATAATAATTTCCCTTTCTGAATTAATAATTTAGAAAAGGCTTAGACCATATATCTTACTCAAATAGTAAAATATCCAAAAGAGACTTTGATATAGCATCAAACTGGAGAGTGGCTCTAAGAACCAAGTTACATACATCAATTTGTTGCCAATGCTAATGAGAGCAAGTATCTATTTAAATTATTTTGCTTAATTATGAAAGGGAATAATTTTGCTCAATATGATAGATCTGAACTCACGAAAAGAAGGACAGTGTAGGGAGAAATCATAGATCCAACCCTGGCAAAGACACTTGACTCCCCTATGACCAGTGACCTCAGATCAGTGGGGTAGAGCTCTCCTGTTACGATGTACATCAGGTGGAAGGCTGCTGTTACCATGAACTTACCGCTGTACGAAAGAATGGAGAACCATGCACCTGCAGAAGAAAGTGTTTTGAATTATTTATTTAGTAGAAGCATTGACGCATGCTTCAAAAACAAAGGCGATATCGCTGATGTCAAATGGATATAATTACAAAATACTATACAAATAGATATCGGAAAGTATTAAGATGATCCATTTACCTAATATAAATAACGTATGTAATTTCTATGATGTATATTAAAATTCAAAAGATCACGTTTGATAATAAATATTAATATGGAATGTTAATAAAAGAAAATCGATTCAATGTTCTATTTATACCATATAACTAACCTTAGTTCGAACTACAGGTAAAACTCTCAAGACTTGGTCACACCGCCAGAACTTTGTTGGAGCATTCTTTGAACGGAGGAAAAATAAACCGAATTTCGACAACGCCCCTAACCGCGTCTGTTGATAGAACGGTGCTCTAAGAGTGCGGGCGTTGGTTCGGCGGTGGTTTAAAGTTGGTATAGCGGTATACTGCTTTTGACTATGGATGTGAGATGATGAAATCTATTAGAATTTCTGGTATACTTTTGACGCTCAACCGCCGCTTATGTTCACTTCCATCCCAAAATATTACGAGCGTTGAGGAACGGTAGATTTCCGTTCTACAAAGTTCACCACAGAAACAACGCTCAGTCAAAGCTTGGCATCATTAGATGCAAGTACGTGGACGTTTGGGTCCGCAAAGCCAACCCACAAATCTTAAATACTGGACCACCGCTGCTTCGCCACATTTCCCAGGCGATGATTAACGTTACATAAACTTTGATGGGGCGGTTGAAAGTGTTTGAATCGCGGACACAAGTTTGCTGAAATGGTCTCAGGCGTTGAAGCACTGATTCATTGCGGTGATGAACTTTGGTTTGACGTCGGTATGGGGTTGCACCGCTGTGGCACCGCCATTATTTTCGATCTTGACACATGTTTTCGACACAGAAACTCGTGAAAAATAACAACGCTTTGTCAAAGCTTGTGAAACACCGTTCAGGATTTATGCATTGGACTAGCGGAAGGAAGCATCCACGAACTTGCATACAACGGTGCCAAACTTTGGCTGGGCGTTATTGGGGTGGTTGTGAACTTTGTGGAGAGGAAAACCACCGTTCCTCAACGCTTGTAATATTTTGTGTATCTCAAAACCTTCGGAGCGGTGGTGAGGGAATAAAAGCGGTGGCCGAGTGTAGTCGGCGTTGCTTTAACGCGGACCAACTTCTGTGAACAGTAACGAGCGGTGATGAATTTTTTTCACCGGTCAAGGAACGCCCCAAGATTGTTTGGGCGGTGTGACTTTGGGTTTACAACGGACAGCATATGTACCTGATAAAGAGGTCAATATAGCGATCTCGTGGAAGCTATACGACCTGATATATACGAAATACGACCACCTGTTTAGATGTGATTTAAACTTTGTAAGTTTTCTTTAAAAGCATTTCAAAGAAACGCCAACAAAGGTAAACAATCTCAGATAAGAATATAAATGAAAATTATAAATGAAATCTCATTATATTTATATAACTAACTTATATAAATATACGAAATAATAATAAGGTAGGTAAAACAACATAAACTGTGTATTTTGACGTCTCGTCACAATTCTACTCTCCGCTCAACTTGATGAACTATAAAACTTGATAAATCTGATTTTTCACAATTTCTTCTCATTTTTGAGCACCAAATTAGGGAGAGTGCCTCTAACTATCTCATTCAGTATTCAGAATGTGGCGACTTCTCTCAGCTCTCATTATGGTCATTTTATGACGCTTTATATCAGCCCACCTATTTAGAACTTGAGATAAGATAAGCGAAAAGCTTTTTTATGACATGCAGTAGACTAACATAATATTAAGATTTAGTGATAACCATAATGATAATAAGCATTCCTAGATTAGAATACCTTTTTCTCGATTGTTATAGGAACTACGTTTTTGGGTATAGAGAGCCTAGACTATAGGGTCGGATGGGGTATCACTACGCATTCCCTTTTTATGGGGTATCACTCCGCACTTCTTATAATTTTAAAACCACTTGTTTTAGCCTAAATCTGATTGCACCATCGTTTCAAGCATCTTTTTATCTCCCATAAACATCATGAATCACCATTATCATCTTAGTATTTTAAGAGCTGAGTTGTGATATATGTAGTGCTCTCAGAACGATCTGAAAAAAGTCTGAAAAAAAGCAGAAACCCCGCAAACTCTCCAATAAACCAATATTTATAGATTTATATTGTTTTAACATGTTAGCACAAACAATAACAGTTACATTATGTCAAATTTTCAACTTCTCAGTTTCAACGGTTTTCCTGCCACAACCGTGCGCCGTGATGCCCCAGATAATTTAGAGGTAGAGGGGTATCACTGCGCATTATTATTAACCATATTTGTATGTATATAGATATAAAAAATATGAGTTTTTAGCTCTTAATAAAGGCATAAATATTGAATAAGGTGTTATTTAATTATGAATTTGATTGACAATAAACTTATGATCGTAGTAGCTATGCAACTTGATGTGGGGGTATTAATTTAGGGAGAGTGGGTATTTTTTTGGGGTATTTTGAAATAAATATTGATTAACAATAAACGTATGATCGTATTATATTACTTGATATTAGTAGTTAGCTAGTTGCGTAAAATTTAAGTGTTATATTTATTGCAGATTCATTAAATATGTGTTTAAAAAGCAAGGGACAAGTAGATTGGGGAGAGGGCATGTAGAGAAGGGAGCACAGACGTTTATTTGAGGAAGAAGGAGGATTTAGATGTAGGAGAGGGTGAAATAGAAGGGGGAGAGGGAAATAGATGGGGAAGAGAGGGATTTAGATGTGAAGAGAGGGAGATTTCGATGAGGAGAGAGTGTGATTAAAATGATAGGGGAGAGGGATTTCAATGGGAAGAGAGAGGGATTAAGATGGGAGGAGAGGGATATTTAGATGGGGAAGGAAGGTGGTTTAGATAGGGGGAGGAGGGGCATTAAAATGGGGACAGGAGGTATTTAGATGGGGGACATAAGTGCTGTATTTATGCAATGCGCAGTAATTCCCCTTCATGTGCGCAGTGATACCCCGATGCACTCACTAAAAGTTACGCACAAAAAATTGCCAATAATTATTTTATTTATTTAGCTATTACTTCGAAACTAGTTGAGAACCATCCTCATTAATGACCATTTCATCACAAGAATAAAAGTTTTTCTAGTACCTTTAGTTTTTGAGTAAATACAGAGTTTGGAGATTGTGCGCAGTGATACCCCGTCCGACCCTACATACAGTATGGGCCACATAAATGTTTCCGCTTTTTCAAATACTTGTAAATCGTTAGCCAATGGCCAAAAAAACTGTATCTTGGTCTCTTTTTCTCCGCCTTTTATTGTACTATAAACAAGTAAAAACATTTTTGAACTGATTGACATAGTTTAAGAAGGTAATTCATAAAGCTAACTCTGTGACTTTATTCACTAAAAGGCAATATAATGGTAAACAACATAATAAAGGATGCTTACACTTCTTCCTGGGAAACCATTTGTAAATTGATTAACTTCAGTGATATTTTGATCACATTGTCGTTTTCACAATGAATATTTGCTTGTTCATTGCATGGTTAAGGCCCGTTTCACACTTGCATTTTTAACACCGCGAAAAAAAAAATTCTTAAAATGTGATTACACTTGCTGATGGAAAAATCACATGAAATGTTTACTTCAGCGATGGAAAAACGCAAGCGTGAACACATTTTAAGAAGAGCTTTTTACGCGCTGTTAAAAATGCAAGTATGAAGTGGGCCTTAACAATGCAATGAACAAGCTAAGAACGAATATTCCTAGTGAAAAGTTCAATAAGATTAAAATGTCACTGAAGTTGTTCTATTTTCAAATAGTTTCCAAAGAAGAAGTGTAAGCACCAGTATTAAATTGTCTACCATTATAATTTTTTTTCATTTTTATTCACTGCCTCTAAGTAAATAAAATCACGGAGGTAGCTCTAAGAATAACCTTCGCACAATGACAAAAATAATCACCCTCACTCTTTTCTTATCTGTTCTTAAACTACATATGTCCATCAGTTCAAAATATTTTCTACTTGTTAATAGTACAATAAGAGGTGGAGAAAAAGAGACCAAGATACAGTTTTTTTGTCCATTGGCTAACGATTTGCAAGTATTTGAAAAAGCAGAAACATTTTTGTGGCCCATACAGTATATTTTATCCTTATGGGTTGGTCGGTTACTTGGAAATAGCCAGTATAGTTCTAACACACAGGTCTCCTCTAACTCCTCTATAACACTGGGTTCTTATGCTCTCAATAATTCAAATTATTATATTTTTTTTAATCCTTATCCCGGTCAAATTCAATGATACGATCACTCATCTAACATCTAAAGTGTAGTAATTAAAACAATACAAAAATCTAATCAAGCAGCATTCAATAAACAATTAGATCATGACGTTTCAACGTTTTAAATAATTTTGTTCTGATATCTACTTTCAGCACTCAATACTTTGAAGATTTTTTTACACCGTGGCTTCTACAGCCTGTTTACGATGAGATGAAGTAGGTTTCCGTGCAACTTCTCACGTTTGGTTTTGATTAGTTCATCGGTCCGTACTTATAGTTTGTGGCCTCGAGATAATTGAACAAAACATGAACTAGATTCCTTGCTTTTCTTTAACAAATTTTAGTTTCCGTATATTCTTACCTTGGTACTCCATTATTTGCATTAACGTCACTCCTAATATACTTAGAGCTCCCACGAAGAAAGTTATGATTAAAACAGGTCTCCGACCGAAGTAACTGATTGAGGGATATAGGGAAATGTACGAAACTACTTCTAATGCTCCTCCTACGAAGATAAACTCGTACTCGTTCAATCTGAGAGAGAAGTTACAAAATTAACTCTAACAGTAAGAAATAACGTTCATGATTTCATTTGTCCTAGACCAGCTATCAAAATCAATCCTAGACTAGATATTAGAAGTAAATCCTAGTTCAATTATTAGTTAAGTGAATTCTAGTCCGAATATTAGATGTCATCCAAGTCTAAATATTAGAAGTAAATCCCAGTCTATAATATACAAGTCAATAATTGTCAAAATATTAGAAGTCAATATTACCAGATAAAGTTAAAAATTACCCCAATATTGAAGCCCCTAGCGAGATTCCATAGTATACCATGCATATAGAAAACCACGCAAAGAAAACGATAGGCGTCATCCAGATAAACTGTGGCTTCAGCCATTTGTTCATCCACTGAGACAGATTGAAAGGTTGATAGGATGGTTCTTCCTGTAGTGTTATTGAAATAGTTGTATAATTTTTTTTAGGATTCAAATCAATCAATTTTATTTTTAGGATTCAATTCAAAAGTAATGAAAATCTTACATGAATGTTCAAATTTCTCAGCATTCTCAGTAACTGAACATCAGTCGGCATGTCATCAGTTTTCTTCGATGAGAACTTTTTCATTCTCTTAATGCACTCTATGTATTTTCCCTGAACACAAAGCCATCGTGGAGTTTCTGGTATGAAACTTGAAGAGTAAGAAAGGAAACCTATATTAAATGAATAAGAAATGGGCAAAAAGATTTTCATAGACACAATAGGTTATACTTACAATATATGTAAACAACTGGTCAATGCAGGGACTGTGAGGGCGATCTGGAGGTATCGCCAGTAGCTGAAGAAGTAAGCAATGACAGCAGTCATCATATAACCAGCAGCATTGGGAACAGTGAAGAGAGAACCAACCAAAGACCGATGCCGTACTGAACATATTTCAATAGCTGTCAAAGGTAGGTTAAATATTACTAGAGAAAAAGCATTCGTGCATGCAGGGGTTATATTATTACACAATAACAATCATAAAGTTACGCAATATGATTTGACTACAGGGGTGACACGCAAATGCGAGTCAAGTAATGACGATTATTGATTGGTCTAGAATGATAACACGTATTTGGAAGTAGAATATTGACAGTTTTTGATTGGTATAACTAAAATGGTGATATGTAACTGCATTCATGGCAATATGAAAGAGTTAAAGAATATTTGGATGATTTATTTTATTATATTTGTTAGTATATTCCTTTTAGAAGGAAAGATGAACCCCTGACCATCGATTACCGACTATCAACTAAGCTATGAGGTAGACTAATCTATACTATACACAGAGAAAAATAAAGTACAATCCATGTGGTCACTGGTCATATCACATGGTTCATCAATTTATGCTTTGAATCAATTTATACTATGTGAGTTGGTTGGACTTTATTCACGTGTGTTAAAATAACTATGACGTGATTTTTCATCGAAAATAGTTAATTCAATTCCTTTTATGGACTGCCTCAACCATGAAAGTTAAAAAATACTTTTTTGAGAATTTCAACGTATGTTGAAACAGCTATGACATATTGTATTATATGTAGTAACTCACAAAGACTGTTAATCCAATGTATCTGGTGTATAAATTAACCTACTATGAGATTTGGCGCTACTTTTTTAAAGTTTAGGTGTGAGTCAAACCGACTTTTTTGTTTTTACCAATATCAACTGAACTATTTTTCAGTAGTACCTGCAACTCACCACGTAGGTAGGCGCAAAATCAAACCACTCATATATATCAAAATTTCAAATGAAATTTGATTTGATTCAACTAATCCTCTCTCTGTGTGTTGGGGTCATAATAATACTAATAATTCAAAAAATCATTCTTTTGAATTTTGAGAGTAAAAAATATTTTGAGAATGTTAAATTGCATATATCATATATCTGTATATATGTGTATGCATATAATTAATTATATTCCTAAATACATTATTTTAATTCTAAATGAATGAGCACCAAATACTGTACTATAGTGTGAATAAAAATTACAATTACTGCCGTTACCAATTCAACATTACTCGCCTATTACAAAGGATCCAACATAAAGGCCCATTGAGAAGAACATCACCATCGTTCTCATGATGATGTACATGTAGATGTTCACTGATGCTGATATTAAGAATCCCGAAGCAGTGAAACCCACCAAACCGATACGAAGACCGACAGATCTGCCAAACCTGAAGTCGGAAAAATAGAGGGGAAGAACTTTCTATACTTAACTGACGTGTGAAATTGGAACAAAACATAATTTAAGTCACCATTAGTGGTAGTTTTCTAGCCCTTCACTGTTCTATTTATATTCAGTGATTGATGGTTGTTTCACAAAGAGAGATTTTCATTTAGATCATGAAAAAGAAGCAGTTAATTATGAATAATTAAATGCGTCAAAAAATATTTTTTAATTCGAAAATAGAGCTAGAATCTGCTATCTGACATCAGATGCCGTGAACCACTAGACAGCATCGACAATACGTGTATTTCGAGATGAAAAGTCACAAATTATGCGTCGAATAGACGTTAATAAAAAGGATCAAATCTTTGTTAATACCATAGGGAATCTGTATCGAACCGACGCCCGATTATATATCTAATGTGCTTCGAAACGATATCCAAAAAGCAAATAAATTCAAAAATTTAAATCGAATTTTTTACTTTATTGCATATAACTCATTTAGGTTGAGTACATATCAATTTAATTAATGTTACATAATGTTATATACAAATTAAATGGGAAGAAATAAAGTGATGTGTCCGGGTATCGAACCTGCATCCATCCAGATATTCTGCGGTCAGGTTCATGTACCTTGGCACTATGCCACCGTGGATGCATTTTACAAAAAAAAAAAAAAAAATTGATATTAATTTAAACGACTTGAAGATACTTTGAGATATTTTTAAGTGAATATTACTATATAGACAAACACCGCTTTTATAACCAATATCACAACTTATTTGTATTACAGATTGTACATAATAAGATAGTTAAATTTTTATAAAATTTAATTCTCTATGAGTTCAAATTAAAGAAAATGTTTTGAGGCAACGACTTAGCTAAATAAATATGAAAGCTCTGTGATGAAATTTCAATGAATTAATTAAAATTTGACCATAGATTAACTCTCACTCAGTATATATAGGTGAGTAATTAGTTCACTCGAGTAATGAAGGACCTGAGTTATGAAATGCACTGCGGAGTTATGAAGTATTTTCAAATATGTTTCATTTATAGAAAACGATAAATGTCATGAATTTCGTCCTAGTTTTCACTCAAAGACCGTAATTTTCTCCAAGATTTTAATCAAAACAAAAATTTAATAACTCAGGAGTTTCACTGCATTATTTTTATAAGACTAAAACAGACGACAGAAAATATGAGACTCATAACAGATTTTCCATAACTTTTGACACGCATCGAATACAGATCGTTTTTATATCTAGATTTATGCATCGTTTTCATAGAAAAATATCTATCTATCGATTTCGTTACTATTTTTCGATGTATCAAATTATATATTGATTCGACATCTAAAATAGAAAGAGATTTATGATGTCGATTTCAGGGTTTTTTCATCTATCGATTCGATTAAAATTAATTAATAAATTTAGATATCCGCCGTCCCAGCTTTGAATTCGACATAAGAAGATATAGAATCGATAGACCGTTGTTTATAGGGAAATTAATTGAAGAAATATCTTTTTTTTTCAATCGTAGATATTATTCCGTGGTGTGGATTTAAATTTCCAAAGCTTATATTTTTTTAAACTGTACAAAATGAGGCACGAAAAAAATATAGGTATATGCAGACTACCGAAGAATTCTTTCAAATCTACTAAATAGTAAATATGTGACAAACTACAAAATATGAACAAAAATAAAGTTGTTTATTATTATGCACATGTGATCTGATTAGACATTTATGCACATAAGTGTCCTACAATAATATTCAAAATGAATGAAATTCTGAGAACGAGTTAGTTCTTTACCTGTCTAGTACGTAACCGAAAGTGATGGATCCAAGAAGCTTACCAGCTTGTGCTGAAGCTACGGCAGTCGAGGCGAGGTGGGCCCTGTCGCAAACTAGGTCCCACTGTGTAAGAATTGAAAAAAAATCAATTAAGATAATGGAAAGGCTTTCGCTTGAACAAGTCAGACACCATATCTCTGGACCCAGCCCATCATGGCTTTAGGAAGCTTCACTCCACCAGCACCTTAACAACCAATCTAACGCAGCTTATACATGAGGGTCTCAACTCTCACAAGCGAGCAACCCGTACCCTTCTGGCAGCCTTTGACGTTAACAAAGCGTTTGACACAGCGCAGAGACACATTCATTCGAAATATTCATGAGCAACAACCAAAAGGAGTGGCTGGCTAACTTTTTATCCCGCCGTCACGCCCAGACTTCCAACCACAACAAAATATGAGATATATAACACTCGCTAACGGTGTCCCCAAGGGATCTGTTCAGCCCCTATCACTCTTCAACCTGTTTATATATGATATCTCGATAACACACACTTTATCATTTGCTGAAAATGTCTACTACCTTTCGCAGCACCCCTACTTTTCGCATAGTAGCGCAATACATGCATACATCCTCCAGTTTTGAGAATTTGCTTTCAGCATACAGAATGACGGTAGCACCACTCAAATCATCCATTACACTGATACATCCACAGATCACCCTGAAAGGAACACCAGTTCCCTACGCCAACACACTAAAAGTTTTTGGTGTAACCTTCGACAAGGGCTTCACCTTCAGTCACCACACCAAAAAAGTCAACCTCAGGGCGAGGTCATGTGTCATCACACTGTGAGCCTTTACTGCAACAACATACGGCCAGTCAAAAAAACAAAGCGCGACTTTCTAGAAGGAGTTCATCTGACCAGTCTTGAGCTACGCAAGTCCTGCCTGGTCGTTTGATCTGGCACAGGCCCGCGTAGACTCTCTCCAGCGTACACAGAATGCTTCCCTCCAAATTGCAACAGGTTGCATGAGGTTGACCCCGATTTCCATTCTACACGCTGAAACCCAAGTGTTCCCTATTGCATCTAATATGGGTCTCTAAAATTCCCAATTATTTGGCGGAACGAGCTAACTAGACCACTTCGCATTCGTGCTGGCCGGTGGGGGGGGGGGGGGGGGCATCTTATATCCTCCAGCCAATTTATCTGTAACGAAGCACCTTATTAACAATTTTACAGCCACCACCATTGAAGGGGGGGGGGTGCAAACTCAATGCTCGGTGGCTTCCGCCGGCTGTATACTTCTCGGAGGGGATCCTTTACAAGGGTGACAGGGTTAACCTGCCAAGGCTGCGTTGCGGGCAGCGCTCCTTGGTCTCCAGAGCTACCAGCAGAGAATAGGTGCTACGCCAAGATGTGGCGTAGCACCCGTCAATGCTAAGCACCTAATGGAGGTCTGCCAGATTATTCGGTTCCGAACCCGTCAGAAGCAGTATATTGTTGTGGCCAATTACATGCAAGATGCAGTCTTCCTGGGAGCCAGACACTTCTGGACATACCAAATAGCTACCCTGCACTTCATAAAACACTGCAAGTGCGCGGGACCCTTCAGGTGTTCTGGAAGGCCAATGGGCCGCCGTGGCGCCGTTACATGGCGTCAAAGGAGCTAAGCAACAGCAACAATACTTGAAATCTATATTGAATGTACATCAATTAAAAAAAACTATATTTAAAAAACGAGTATTTGTTGACTTTACTGTAGTTTAATTTGATATATTATAAATTATAATGTCAATGTTTCACTTATTTACAATAAATATTCATTTCATTTTACATATTGCTATGACTCTATATTCTTCACCTCAGTGACTATAGAGTGGACATCCTGTGCGAAGTACCTGCTGTGGCACTCTGTTGTGCCGTTCAGTCTGGGTACCAAGGAAGGGTTAGCAGACACCAGATCGTAACCCAGCCTCACTGCCTCAGAGTAGTTGTAATTTGGGTAAGAACACGAGTGACTGAAAACAAAATGGAAAAATAAATTAGTATTATCAATATAAGTAAGTACATAGTAAGAGAATGTTTCAGCTCTCGGAAAGTAGACTGTAGGTGTTAACATAGGCAATTGTCATATGAGCAAATTGAGTTATGACCTAATTGACTTCCACTTTTTGATTATTGTTAGTGTGTGAGTATTGAGTTGTTTGCGCGTTCTATGTCAGTGTTTCGTAAAGTATGGGTCGTTTCTTCAGACATTCCCACTTAAATAATTTCATTATTCTAGTCTTGCAAGTGTCTTAGAAAATAAAGGGATGAATAATACTGTTTTGTTTGTAATTACGAACATATTTATACTTATATAAATGTAAAGATTTATCCAAATAAGAATATAATTTAAATGTAACACTCAAGAATTTATAAAACACATATTTTTATCAATACAATTATCATTGAAAATGAAATGAAAGTTTCAAATTGATTATTTGTTGTAATCATTGTTAAAATTTCTATGCTTCAAAAATATAAGAACTAAAAATATTGCAAGAAAGTAAGTTATGTTACTAGCTAATAGAAAATGACCAAAAAATTGCAATTAGCCCGTTAAACTATAAAATATATACATTACCCGCTTAGGGTAATGTATATCAAGAAACACTGATCTAAATAGTTAATCAATAACAATCATGGTGCCTATATAGAGCTATTTTTACAGTGAAGATATTGAAACACTGATGACGCGCACCAACAGATTCGTAAGCGTCATAAAATTAAAAATATCAGGATACCATTAAACCCTGTGCGTTTCAGACCTGATATCAATAGACTTCTTTTGTGGGGATATATCAAAGACAAAGATTGTCGCACCAAATCAAATGATAATGGAAATGGAAAAATATTGTGTCCTGAAAGTCATAATGACCTGTTTCGTGACGTTTGCAAATCTTTTGGTGCGCTTTATCAGCGATGTCTTTATAATAATGGTCATCAATTTGAACATTCGTCATGTTTATTCTTATATTCTGTACTAAAAGTTATTCCATTTCTCTTTGTGTTCATAGAAAAACATTTTATAAACATTCAAAGTAATTTATGTATTTTTTGATGCACTCAGTGTAATAGTGTTCATTATACAGACTATCCCTAACTTGCTGAAACTGATGAAGTTTCTTATTTGTTGCTCTGTCCAGTTGGCCTCCACCAGCTGGTCCACTTTGCACCAGTAGTGGGGGGTGGCACCAATGAACCCGGAGGACATCATTTGCAGGGGGGTGTTGAAGCAAGCTAAGAAAAAAAGAGGGGCAGGATCTGATTAATGTAGAAATAATTTAGTCATATTTCAAATATTTTTTGGATAATGGAATCATATTTTGAATTTTTTGGTAAATGGGATTATGTATTGATTAATACAGTTATATTTTTGTTTAATTACATCCTTCGGACACCATCTTTTTATCAAAATTTGATATATATATATAATAAATAAAATATATACTATATGAAAAATGCATTTAAAATGTAAATAAAAATGCACTTGGTACATTCAAGTACTGAAGTATGTATAAAAAAACATTTATAAAATGTATTTAAGACTCAAGTACTTTTTAGTTATGTACTTAGTACTTAATACTCAAATACATTTGAAGTACTTAACCCTAATGAGTTTGACTATCAGAATGTACGGGAAGGTTTGACTATGTGTTTAAAAACCACATGTGTTATTTATAAGCCTACAGTATTGTATTTTTTACAAGTTGTTAGTATAAATACTAAACTAATGTGTACCGAATTTCAAGTAAATGTATTGAACATATAAGGAGAAATAAAAAAACATAAGTATATAAGAGATTGGAAACTGAGTGAGCAAAGCTGTGATTGGGTGGAGTGTGAATCAATCACTACTCGCGCATGTGTGTTCTCCATGAAAACGTGGACTGATGTGTGCTTAGAGGCTAACCAAACTGTATTTCTACGTTGCCACACGTCATCACAGTACAATTAATTTCCTAATTTACATGACTTACAAAGATTTACGCCGATACTTGAATATTTTTAAACTTTTAAATAAAAAAATAAATTTAATATTTATGAAGGAATAAATTAAAGAAACACAGGTAAATTTTTAAGGAATAACATGAAAGATATAAAGCAATTTAGAAAGAATGTGCTTAGAAAACACTCGTCAAACTCATTAGGATTAATGCCAGCCCTGACAGTGTTTATTTTCTATGATAGTACATCATCACAGTGACTCTTTACTCAGATAGTACATCAACACAGTGACTCTTTTCTCTGATAGTACATCATCACAGTGACTCTTTTCTCTGAAAGTACATCATCACAGTGACTCTTTTCACTTATTGTACATCATCACAGTGACTGTTTTCTCTAATACTACATCATCACAGTAACTCTTTTCTTTGATAGTAGATCACATAGTATATGTTAGTGGCACCGATTCCTTTTTCTAAGTCGACTAATCTCACCCAGAGCACACAGTAGAATAACCACAACATTGTAGGTGTTGGTTGTACCAAGCAGCTCCATCACATCATCCAGAGAATTAACTCTCTCATTTTTGTCGCTGCTAGTACTTTCTCCTGACATCACAAATTAGAGAAAACTGAAAATGTTATCCTGAAATAAATTGTATAGAAAATTAAAAGCAGTGTTCTCCTATTTAAGGTATGGGAATTGAAATAGCTAAAGTTATAGTTAAATTAATAAACAAAAGAATTGAAAAACTATTTTTTTTATTTTTTTTGTTCGGACATTATTCTTTTTATTTTATTTATTTATTTAAGCATACAAAATATATAGATAGTAAAACTAAAAAATACACAGATCAAAAATAAAAATACTAGGTAAAAAGATGCAGCTAAGGTTCCAGGAAAGTTAAAATTTGTGAAACTTAATTAAAATCTATGAACACTAAAAAACTAAGAACTATATTTACTTAAACAATATTCTCTAAAAAGCTTCTTAAATTTAAAATATGACATTGGTTCTGTTGAAATAGTAGGAGGTTTGTTGTACAATTCTATGGATCTAAAAATAGTAAAATTTCGCTCAAATTCTGTTCGAATTGGAGGAAGATAAAACCTATTTGTTCTAGTATCATGCTCGTGAGAAGGGATGAAGGCAGTAAAATATCTATTTAAAATGGGAGGTTCGTCATATATTGCTCTACGTAAAAAATACACTAAAATTTAATCTGCGACATCCTCAAATTTTAAAAGTTTGAGATCTATAGACATTTCATTTAAAACCATAGTTGGGATGTTATTTTCATCCCTTCTCACGTTCAAAATTGTTCTTAAAATATTATTGATTAAAACTCTCAGTGGTTGCAAATGAATATGCTAGCGAATAATAGATTGATATTAGACTTTTTTTATTAAAATAATGCCTAGCGGTGTACAGAACTCCCTGCACCTTTTAGAAATAAATCATATAGAAATAAATAATTCAGGAGAGGCCCCCCTCAATATTAATTTTGAATAAATAGTATTTGTGAACATGGGCCCCAAATAAACTGACAATGGAATATATATTCATTTTAAACCTTGAATAATTTATATAGTATTTTATATATAGGCTGCATTGTATTGGAACCATTATCATAATATTAAGTTTAAGTTTACTATTTACTTTTCTGGAAATCTATATTCGCTCATGTGAACTAAACTTATTCTTTCTTTCTTTCGTAGTGGGGCCAGCGAAAACTATTAGCAAAACGTTTTATATCTAATAAAATGTAGAATACATTAAATATTCTTTGAATATGTGAGTAAATTGAAAAACTATAGCTAACCCTTCAAATTATTGTAGTAGACCAGTTTTTAAATTAAAGATGTTATTTATTTACTAAACTTTTCCATTTATATCTCATTCTCTTCCCATAATCATATACTTTAATGTTCCAGGTTTAAATTTTAATAAATTTACATTGTCTTTTGTAAAAATGAGTCAATGTGAGGCTATTATTCAGCTACACTGCACGGGGAAGACAAACCCAGAGATTGCTAAGCTGTTAAAAGCACCCATATCGACTGTTTTCACACGAGTCACCAGTTGCCTACTGTAAAAGGCTCGGTAACTAGTGACCGTCACTGCAAACACCATGCTAAGAAAAACCCTCAATCTAAAGAATTCCTTCATCATATGAGGAGTTACAGTGTTACTTCTATTAGCTTTACTGCTCAAAAAAAGAAGGAAAAGACTCTCTCTTAAAGAAAATGCAACCTCACGAGATGTTAAAGGTCCTCTCCGGGCTCCAGGAAAAAAAATGAGTTTATTACATTATATTATAGAATTAAGGTCTACGATCATTATCCCGCAAACTGCATACAATTCTGTTCAGTAAATATTTTATTATTAGCTTTTAAAGTTGTTTAATACTCTGTGGGCAACAATTGAGCGAATCACTAACCTGACGCTGAGAAAGAAGATTGTACACTCTTTGTTTTGATTGTAAATTTAGATTTTTAAACAAACAATGAGTTTTCGGCATTCGTTTAAGATATTAATTGTTCCCTAAAGTATATAAACGTTTTTATAATAAGTTTATCTGATTTTATATCTTTAAACGAATATTAAATAGATTTATTAAACCTAACACCTAGTTGTCAATCAAAACAAATGGTGTACATTCTTTGTCTTCTGCTGAAAATTAGAAAGTCGGAAGTAAAGTAGGTTTTGTAGAGTTTTGATTATAAAAATCTTTAAAAGCATATAAGATAAAAAATATGCTATCAAATTTGATGGGGTTTGCATTAAAATGATAAGAAACATTAGCCTCGTTGATATAAGCAATAAAAAAATTTGCTTGGAGGAGACCTTTAACATATTAGAGATGGGACAATACCGAAATTTTCACCGATACCGATACCAATGTAGCTAGAATTTGACTAATGTTCAATTATAATACGAAATTACGGCAGTTGATTTGTAATATGGAGATATACGAAAAATTAAAAAAAAAACATTATTAGGCTAAATATTATAAATAATATTACCTTCGAAACCAGTTTATTTAAAAACTATTGAATTGCACTCGTATGAAGGTATTTAATAATAATAATATAATTAAATTCATACTAGGTATAAATAAGTATTAGAAAATATAGAAATTATGAAAAATAGAATTATTTAAAAAAAAAATTCTTAATTAATTTATATTGAATATTGTTATTCTTTATTTATAGTTACAATTAGAATATATATTTATTTAAATAAATCATAAACAAGAAATTTAAAATACTCTCGGTATCGATACTTCTTTTGCCAACACTGATATCAGAAAAATTACCGATAACAATTCTGATACTTCGTCCCATCTCTAGTTAACATCAAGAATAGACAAATATTTATACATCATTCACTTTATGATATTTTAGTAGTTATGTGCTGATACTGTAATTTTGAATTTTACAATTTCTTCCAAATCACCAATAAAGAACAAAGCCACTTGAATACTGCAGGCATTGAGCTAGAAGACCAAAAGTTGCGTCACTGAGTGACTTCGTATGAAAGCTACTATTAATTTTATACCCCACAGTCAGTGACGGCAACTTTCAGTGACGGTCACTAGTTACCTCACACATCACTGCAAAATTCAGTTGCGTAACCGGGCAACCGAAGTGACATCGTTTGAAAGGCTATGTCACTTTTGCGGGTATATGCATAATAAATAATGGCGGGTAACTGGTGACCGTCACCAGGGAAAGTCACTGAGTGACTCGTGTGAAAGGGGCCTTAGGGATGCTGTTAAACGCTACCAAGAACTGGAGACAACAGGTGATCGACCCAGGTGTGGATGACCTCGTACTGCACGCACTCCAACCGAAATCAAAGCCGTTAGGGAGCGAATAAAGAGGAACCCCAAGCGAATCATGAGAAAGATGGCTAAGAGACGAAAAGAGGGTGAGAACCATCGTTAAAGAAGACCTCAAGTTGTCCCTCTTCAAATTAACCAGCATGCAACAGCTCACGGACTTGCAGAAACAGAAGAGGCTGGAAGATCAAAGATTCTTTTGAATGCAATGAAAGATGGCACGCAGGCTGGTGAGATCGTCTTTTCGGGTTAGAAAATGTTCACTGTGGAGGCCAAATTCAACTCCCAGAACGACAGAATTTTGGCAAAAAGTGCTGACTGTATCCTTCCATCCGTAAAGACTGTTTACCGTCGCCAAAACCCTGCCTCTGAGATGGTTTGGGCTGCCATCACTGAGAGTTGGAGATCTCTCATTTTCGTCAAAGAAGGCGCTAAAGTTAACGCAAAATCGTATATCGAGGATATTTCGACTACAGGACAAGTCGATATGAAGAAGCACTTCAAGGACAGGCCTTTTAACTTTCAACAGGACGGTGCGCCCTCGCACACAGCGAACAAAACTCAGTATTGGTGTAAGCGTCAATTCTCTGCGTTTTGGAGGAAGGAATTGTGGCCTCCTTCCTCGCCGGACCTGAACCCTCTGGACTTTTGTGTGTGGTCAATCTTGGACCACACACGTGCGCTACAACTCATTATAGTACGGAAACTCTGAAAAAGTCCCTCGAGCGACAATGGGCCAAAATTCCCCAAGAATCGTTACGTGCCGCAGTAAAGAGCTTCAGAGGTAGAATCGAGAGAGTAATCGCCGCCAATGGTGGTCATATTGAAAAATAATTAGTAGAACTGTTGTTAAATGGGTTTATTGAGATATTGTGTGATAAGTTTTGTTTTATTTCATTTATCGCAACTCATTAAAGTAACATTTTTATTTGATCGGAGACCTTCCCCGCACCCTGTATAGTAACTAGACCGACGCCGTTTTCTATATAGATGTGTTAGGGGTGACTGATAATTCAATGGATCAATTTGATTATCAAAAAGTTTCAGGGGGCTTTAATTGAAGCAATTTTTAATTATCTTCTTCATTTACGGTCGTCCGATTTATCTGAAACTTCGCAATTATATGTAGAAATAAATTCTAAAAGATTTTTGCATGTAGGCAATACATTTTTGATATTTTTGATGATATTTTTCCCGGATTTTCTTTAATTTCAAACATTTCTATTTCTTGGTGAGTTTTCTATCAATTGTTTTGGTTTATGATTTAAAACATTGGTAATGCAAGCCATAATCACTTCTTGAACCTAAATATTTGAATTGTTTCTAAGTTTTTAGAATTTTAAGAAAATTTTATTTTCAAAAAACAATTTGCATAATAACTATGTGATGAAAAATAAAACAAAACGGATTCATCTTCTCTTCCTTTCATTCTCCTCTTCCATTCGAAATTTGGATGGATGAAATCGGTCCGCAAGTGACAAAGAAATAGGAATTTTGAAATGCTACTTATCGCAAAAATATGTTTTTCAGAAAACACCATTTTATAAGAAGTATGAAAAAAAAATTAGGATAAAAATGGTGATTTTATTCTCCAGATCAAAATGAATGCCACTTTATAGTTATGTATTTACTTACCAGATATAGATATTATACTGAGAAAGCTTGATTTTTATAGATTTAGAGACGGTATGACAAGTTTTTTTTAGGCCAGATCAATGTGCTCACGCGCATGGTTCTAGCACTTTTTGGTACACATGCAGTAGTTCTGGTACGTTTTTCAAAATTCTGCTTTCACATTCTTCTAGAGAAAAGTATTTAGATTCATATAATATAATACAAAAAAAAAGTAATATTTTACAGTGCCGAACCTAGACGTCCTCCTTAAGGGGAAAAAATTTAAAAACAAGATATAGAGAACTTTTTAGATAACTATGTATAAATGCATCTTTTTTGACAGAAACTATACCAGCTTAAGAAATTAGCCTAGTTTTCACTGTATCTAGTTTGATGTAACTCTTCACATCAATATCTTTACCACAGACTAACTCATGAACAAATGGGTGAATGTTCACCATTGTTTTATTAAAAAGAGAGCAAATAAAAAATATAATACATGGTATTCGAAGGAAGATAATTATCGAACATAGTACAGGAAAAGCTCGTATAATCGAGGTGAACAATCTCAGATAATTATTAAATAAATATCTTAATGGAAATCTTATGATATTTATGTAACTTACTCATTTAAATGTATGAAATAAAAAGATAGGTAAAATAAAACTTATATATTTGCAACAAAATGGATATTAAGATAATGTATTGGAAAAAAGTTATAAAATCTAATTACTGAAAATCTGAAAAAGAAATACATTAAGTGCTGATTGTACATTACGATTGACGACTTTACAGAGTGTCCCAAAAAAAGTGGAAACCAAATTTAAAAAGTATATCCCAACACCTGCTAAAACAAAAACACTATTAATATAACAAATTATTTCCAGGTTTGAAGAGTATTCAAATAACTAATTTTTTTATAAAATATTGACAATATGGAGAAATGTATTTAAGTACATTGGTACATGTTTATATTTCAACAATGGTCTTTCAGGTTGCAAAAAGACAGTGCAATCTGAAGAAAAAATCATTTTTTCAGCAACTCCTTTTAGAAAATAGAAGTGTTTTTGTTAGGAGAATTTAATTGAATATAAATTTTTTTTCAAACAATCGAATTATTTAAACGTAACCTAAGATGCTACTCCTACAAAATGTAAGTCAGACATCAACTTCTTGAAACGGATTTTCACTCATTTTCGTTTTATAGAAGATATTATCATGAGGGATGAAACTGTACTCTACATGTACAATGGAGAAGTAATTAATCATAACATGCAGCAAAATGCTTTTCGGTGTAACAGTCCGGATCTAAATTTTGACCGACTTTATCACTTAAAAATTAAAATCATCAACTTGACTTTCATTTTGTAGGGGTGTGGTCTGACGACACTTGTTAAAATTTAAACTTGTGCCTTCCTTTTTGTATTTGAGCACATTTCTCCAGATTGTTAATACAGTATTTTATAAAAAAAATTATTATTTGAAAAGCTAGAAATATATCTATTTTATTAATGGGTGTTTGCCTAATAAAGATATTTTTAATGTTTGAACTTACTTCATTGTCCGTTTTCTGACCATTTGCACAAATTATTATTATTATTGTTTTCCTAGTTTACCCACCGTATGGCATTTGTGAAAAGCCATTTTCTTCACCCGTCAACAAATCGTTTTAATATTCACAAAAAAATAATAATACTGTGTGTAAGTATAACTGTAAATGGGAAGGGTTGAACAAATAAATTGATATTTGAAAGAAAACTTTACCTTCGATAGTCGTTGAAATTCACTAATTTAAAGTTGGGTTCATCATTTTTTGGGGGTCACTCTGTAAACTTTGTTAGACGAATAAAATATTTTCTCAACCATATAATTTAAAAAGGATTTAAAGAAGAATTTCCCATGAATTTTGAGATTCAATATGTCATCAATTATCGCATCTAAGATTCCTAACTAATTGTTATATTTTGGCCTATTCTGCTAGAACAAATAGATGAACATGTTGAATAAAATAAAGAAATGTATCAAATAAAAGTTTGACATAACTAGATATTTTCATATTATTTTCTATTTAAACTGCGACTCACAGTTCACGATAGAGTTTTTCGCTATGATTTATTTACATTTTGTACTCTATGTTCATATGAACATGTACTTAATCAAACAATATTTTTTTCTTCAAATAACAACTAACAAAGAGCAAAAATAGAAGACCCCGCTGTAGTTAAATAAATCGTAAAAGATAAGAATATTTTGGTAGAGAAAGAAGTACTTTGCGGTTAGTAAAAGTGTTTGAATTATAAATTCATTTAAATAAATTTGTTTTGCAAATTTTTTTGTTAACATTCATTTGTACTCACTGAAAATAATATTATGATTTAGTTACAACTCAGAGTACTATGGAAAAACTTAAAGCTCAAAAAATGCACTAAAATAACACTAAGTTAAAATCATAAAGAAAAAATACACTATTTAGTTAGTCACATCAACTCTGAAAATTGTAAATTGATATTTAAATTAATAAACTTATTTTATGTAAAGAGAGAAACAGATTTACTGGTAAAGCTCGTACAGTCATACAGCGGACGATCTTTAACGGTCACCCCTACAAAGGACAAAAATTACCTTTCTACAAGCCATCCTGTCACATTTTCTTTGATTTCAAAAGTTCTATAGAAATAAAAAAAGAGGTGTAACTATTCTATATTATATAGTAATATATACTTATTTATTTATACCAAACGAATAAAAATAAGAATCAAGAAATGAAATAATTTATTTTTATATTGTTTTCAGTTTAATCACCGATTATTAATTATGTTAGGTATATTAGTTTTCATGTAGGTGCATGTACATAGATATTTATACAAGTGACGTTTAAAAATGCGTAATACCCTTTTTTATCAAATTCTAAAGTACCTTGAGCGACAGTTATACCTACCTTATTATATCGTACATTTATATGAGTAGGTTATATTATATAATTTTTCTTTTAATAATAATCTGAGATTGCTTACCTTCATTAGCATTTTTTTTAATTAAATATATCCATAACTGAACTAATAATCAGCTCGTTTAGCGACCTCTTTTTCAGGTACATGTACTCTCTGTTGTACGAGCTTTGCCGAGCTCGTCTGTTGTACGAGCTGTATATTGTACACACATGAAAAATATAATCATCCTATTTATTTTACTTTGCTGGAAGACAAGAGTTCGATTCCCGATGAAGTAATTCTTTATTTTATCTTTTTTTGATTTTCCATTTTCTATTATTTCTCTGATGTGTCCCAAAATAATTTTTTTGTCAAAAATAATCAAACTTCTTTCATTATTTTTTGCGAATTTTTTTTTAGTTATATTTCTTGAATTTGATGTTAAAGTTATTGCATCGAATTGCTAAATTATTTAGAATTACCGTTCAAAACAAACAAATTCTTGAAAGACACATAAAAATCCAATGTCAAATTATCAGCCTAATAATATATATATGTAAAATATTTGTTAAACAATTGTTTTTCTGTATTTGAGAAACAATCATTCCCAACAGACTTTTGTTACGCTAACCAACACCAAACTGAAGCTAAATACAACTGCATCTGCTGTCAACAGAGAGCCTCAACCACAGTTCATAAAATGTACGTACTAGTAGTCTAGTAGCAATATACATAGGTGCACTAGTAGTAATAGAGATGTACTAGTAGCAATAGAAGTGTACTAGTTGTTTGGTGTACCCTATTTAATTAGATGTATCCTGACGCTTTAGTTTGGGCAGAGGCCGCATTTAGGTTTTTTTAAAGATATCTTTAAACTGATATAACTAGATATAGAGGAGGTGATAGTCTAAGATAGTTTTCTTAAAATAACTGGGCTATATTAAGTTTTTTTCACAGTTGATTAAAGAGCAATACAAGAAAGAGCAATGCAAAGACCTTCAGATTATTTCCATATTTCATTATCTTCATTTATATTTTCGTTATAATTTAATTATTCTATGATGTTCTTCTAGTTATTTACTGCGTTTATATGAGTTGAAGTTTCACTATAGTTCACCATACTTTATATGCAAAACAAAATAGTACTCTGTTTATAGAATATTTCCAAGGTCTAACAATAGTATTTTATTTATTTATAGATAAAAAATCTTGTTCATTACTACAGGTTTAGCAGATAACAGTATTTTGAAAGATAAAAATAATCACTGAATCTTTTTCCTGATGGTACAAAGTTACAAACAGAGTGAAGTTAATTGTTGTTCATATTTCTACTGAAAAAATTGTTGGTATAGTATGATGAATAAAATAGTGGAAAAGTTTCCATAATATTAGAGAAAAATATAGAATAATAATAATGTAATTTTATTGTGAATGCTATATGTGATAACTGATGTTTGAATAAATATCCAAACAGATGAATTGGCACACTTTCAGATTGCGACATGAACATTAAGTAACGACCAAATCACCTAATCATTCGCCTTGCGATTTCATTTGTTGTGACTTTTGTTTGTGACAATGGAATAAATATTAATCGAGTTAGTCTATCAAATATTTTTATCATCATTTGTTATCGATTTTGTTATTAAGAAAATTGGTATGGCTTCGTTATATTTTGAGGATTGCAATATAAGATCGATGAGTCTGAAAATCGATGGTACAGGTAGAGCTCTTACCGCGAACGATCTTTGAACGTACACCATCTACAAAGGACAAAAAAGTCGTTCGCTATAACGAACTCTTTAAATTATATGGTCTAACAAATATTTTATTCATCTACCAAGTATCTATTCATATATTTTTTATGTTCAGATGTATTACAATTTACAATCAAAACTTAATGTATTGCTTTTAAAATTTTCAGTATTTTTATTTTGTTACCATTTTCCGCCACATATTCTTTTTTTTAGAAAAGTTTAAGAGAAATTTGAAAAAGGAGTAACTATTCTATATTCTATTGTTAATTCATACCAAAAAAAAAAAAAAATAGGAATCATGAAATGAAATAATTTATTTTCAAATTGTGTTTATTTAATAAACAATTATTACCTATTGTAATTCATCATCTACTAAATGATAGCATGTGTAATTCAGTTTTTTATAGCAAATATACAAACTGATGATGAAAGTGACCGGTGATTCCAATTTTACCCTATATACAAAGAGGAGACTCTGAAAATTATAGAATTGAAATAATTAAAACACGAAAATGAATATGGAACCCAATAATTTTTCAAATACATCGATTATCCAAATTCGAAATCTGAATGGGTTAGAAATTTGAGTAAAAAGAACAGCTGCGACAGTGTAAAAATTGACAAGAAAGAAGAGTAATAAGGAAGAGTAATTTTCAAAATCAATTACATTGAAAGAGTTAAAACTGTTGATGAAATTAATTTGAATATTATTAAAACGGTAAATAGTGCCACTTTTTACATAAATTAGCATCAAGGGCGACTAGATCTAATGTTGAAAGGAAACTTGTAATGGATTAAAGGGAATATACATTTTGAATATACAACTTCTAATAATACAATATGAAATACTTCTATCTAGTTAAAGCTGAAGAATATTTAAATTTTTGTTGAAATCGTGTGAAAAAAAATTACTGAGAAAGATGAAAAATTAGCAAATCATTAAACAAGTGCACATACCTAATGAGTTGAGGTTTCAATTATATCACCAAAAAAAATTGAGAAAGAGAAAGAGAAAAATAATTTCTTGTCATTTACAACCTATGGAAAATTATGAAGCTGTGTCTAACTAAGATAGAATAATAATATTCAATACTTTGATTGAGAAATATGTATGCAATGTAAATCATAATTAAATAACCTGTTGAAGAATTTATTACGATATCAAAATATGGAATCGTGAAAGATAAAAAATTCACACTTGTTGCGTATGGAAGATTCTGCTGTCATCATTGGTGTTAGGAGCAACAATTAGGAGCTACCGCTTAAGAATCATAAATATGTTGACCCCTAATTTTTTTTTAAATTAATAAGCCAAGTTGAGAAACAAATTTCCATTCAACTTTTATTATTCATTCGTGAATTATAACGATATATTTCGTTCAGGCCTCCAAATTAATGAGGCATGATGCATATCCATACCAAGCTAGACCAAGTTAGTTCGATTCTTTTTTTGAAATATTTTACCGTGACAGATCATAAGGTGTTTAACAAAGTCTATGGTGGAATACAATCGGTGTATTGATTAATGTGAATAGAATTATTTATTACAATCATGACAATAATTTTCCCTCACCTTACTAAGCTTTGTGAGGTGAGGGAGTTACTAACTCTGAGTATGTGAGTGAAATGGTTTCAAAATAAATAAAATAATTGTCCTTTTTTATCCCGTTACATTTGTTTAAATGATCAAATGCGTGGATGGAAGGAATTCATATTTAATAATCTTCACTATAACTTTATCACTCACATCTAGTCATCATCACCTTATCTCATCCAATAACCACCACCGGAAGTGCTAAAATGCTTACCTACCTTTGCTCCATTATATAAAGGATTTTTTAAATAAAAATAACTGTATTAAATTAAATCATAATACAAAAATGACATTAGTAATATAAACATGATATAAAAATGGCTTTATTATAAAAATCATATTATTCATATCAAAAATGACCTTATTAATCTAAATTATAATATAAAATGGAAGTATTAATTATCTAAATTAAAATATGAAAATAACATTATTAACCTAAATCATGATATAAAAATGGCAGTATTAATTCAAATCATAATACTAAAAGGGCAGTGACAATCTAAATCGAAAACTAGTTAATTCAACCCCCGTTAATTCACTCCACTTTACAAGTTAGGTTTGGATAGTGATTAATATTAATCATTTATTAATAATTTTATATAATACTAAGTAACTTGCATTTACTTTGTACTATATTAAACCATTTGTTGGCTAATCACATGCTGTTTAGTATTCAATATACATGTGATCGAACAACAGAAAGTAAGATTGTGTAAAAAGCTCTTTATCAGTTGATATACTAATTAGATTCGCAACCACAAGCAGATTATCTTCTTTATCGCTAATTCAATAGCGATATTTAGTATAAGATGATGTTACCTAGTTCAGAAAATATTGCTCATAATTTACACATTTTAAATGCTTAATGTAAACATTATGCATTATGCACAGTTACTAGTCTTCATTTGTTGAAATTCCTCTGTTAATTAATGCCAACTGGTTGAAAATTTTAATGATCATTTTCTAATAATTGCTTTTCTGTTATATTGCATGCAACCTGAATCAATAATATACACGTTTTGTTATCAACCTTTTACTTTAGCATATAAGGACAATTAACATCTGTTACTAATTGTTGACGGGCCACAAGTGGTTCTATCCTGAAGTCATCTTTTGTGAAAGGAGACCTCGACCTGTGACTGTTGTAGTTTAAATTATGCGTTGACTTTCTCGCATTTTTACCATGTTTATCAATTTTTTACCGCTACTTCCAGTTTTAGAAGATAGTGCTATAGGGTTATGTTCTTCAACTAAGAGTTTTTATATTTTTAAGCTATTTAAGCTCGTAGGCTTTAATAACAATCACCACTTAAATTTCCTCTTCGTTCATAAGTGCAGTTACCGGTGCTTCTGTCCCTTTTTGTCACATTGTGACTATATCCACTGATTAGCCATTCTGTATCCATTAGCATTGTCACGGGGGTGGAATTTTATGCGGGAAGAATATACCTGGGATGGAACATACCGGTTTGGAATATACCGGAGTTGAACTTGCTGGGGTGGAATATGTCTAGAACCATCTTCTAAATCATAAAATAAAAAAGAGACAAGTTTATCTAAATCGTGACCAAAAATGCCATTGTAAATTTGTACTGTGACAGTGCAATGACATTATAATCCATCCTGCTCATCATTTTTCACCATCACTTATCATCACTGAAATTAGGAAATATAATCATTTTTGACTAGGTATACATTTTAATAGATATTGATTCTATTTATTTGTCATTTGAAATGAAAAAAGTTATTATCACAGTATAAGAAGGTGACATTAGACTATAAAGAAAATAATTGTCGTATTTATAATGCTACATCAGCCAACAAGAATGAATTTCAATTTTAATTAACAAAGGAATACAATAAATATGAAACTAAACAAGAAAATCAATGAGGGTAGAGATGAGTTTCTGAGTGTCTTGATATCATGATTTGTATTACAATATCTAGCGACTTCTGTTCTTCTCCACAACATCTTCCTCCTTCTGTCGCTCTGAAGAAATAGAGTCCAGTTTTCTATTCTTTGTCTCAGGCAAGAAACTAGCCAGAAAAGCGGACACAAGGGCGAAGGAACAAAAGATAGCATCTGAGCCCCACTCTAGATCACCCTGTTATAAATTTAAGAACTGAAATCACGATGTGGGTTCAGAATATTTCAAATTAATAATTTGACGTCTACTTTAGATGTAAGACCATATCGGTTACTCAAATAGGAAAATATCCACTAGAGACTTTGAAAGATGAAATAAACTGGAAAGTGGCTCCAGGAACCAAGTTATCAACTTCAATTCGATGCCAATGCTAATGAGAGCATCCTAATTAAATTATTTGGCCTAATTTTGCAAAGAAAGAAATTTTGCACAGTATGATTAATATTAACTCACGAAAATAAGAACAGTATAAGGAGAAATCATAGATCCGAATCTGGCAAAGAAACTTGACTCTCCTATGATCAATGACTTGAGATGAGTTGGGTAGAGCTCTCCTGTTACTATGAAAATCAGATGGATGGCTGCTGTCGTCATGAAATTACCGCTGTGCGAAAAGATGGAGAACCATACGCCTGTAGAATGTTTTGAAATATTCATTTAGAGGAAGAATTATCGTATTATTTGGAACCAACGACTACATTGCTGAAGTCAAAAGGTAAATTAATTACAAAAGACTATATAAATAATCCTCAGAAAGGTAAAAGGGGTATATCCATGTACATATGCACCTAGACTCTGAGAGAAGAGTAATTAAAGCAAAAAAAGATTCTAAAAACATGCAAAAAAGTTAGCTCATGAGTCATAACGTTTCAACATTTCAAATGATTTTGTTATGAAATTTTCTTTCAGCATGCGATAGTTTTTAGTTTTGTTAACACCGTGATTTCTGCAACCAGTTTACCACAAAATCGCCGTGGACTTCAATGCAACTTCTCTCGCTCGAGGCTTGAACCAGTTTATTTATTTGGACTTTTAAGCATTTTTGAGTTCCCGTGAGCGTAAATCTTTACCTTGGTACTTCATTATTTACATTAAAATCACTCCTAATATGCTGAGAGCTCCCACGAAGAAAGTTACAATTAGAACAGGTCTTCGATCGAAGTAAGTGATTGAGGGCCAGAGACAGAGGTATGCAACTATTTCTAGAGCTCCGCCTACAAAGATAAACACGTACTCGTTCAATCTGAGAGAGAAGTTTAAAAAGTTCAACTCTTCCAGTTAAAAATGAAGTTCTGTGGCCCTAGACCAAATATTAGAATATTAGAAATACCCTGCTCTAAAGAATAGAAGTGTCTAAATTTTGGAAGTCAATCCTTGCAAACAAAAATAATATTTACCCTAAGATTGAGTCCCTAAGCGATATTCCATAGTATACGATGCAAATAGAAAACCACGCAAAGAAAATGATCGGCGCCATCCAGATAAACTGTGGCTTCAGCCATTTGTTCACCCACTGAGACAGATTGAAAGCTTGCCCATTGGATGGTAATGTTATAGAATTAGTTGTATAATTTCATTTTTAGGATGAACTAATAATTTCAGAAGTAATGAAAATCTTACATTGTAATTCAATTTTTTCATCATTTTCAGCTACTGAACATCAGTCGGCATGTCATCAGTTTTCTTCGGTGAGAATTTTTTCATTATCTTAATGCACTCTTCGAATTTTCCCTGAACACAAAGCCAACGTGGAGTTTCTGGTACCAAACTTAAAAAAGTGTGAAAAAATTATATTTAAGAATGACAAATGGGCAAACAACTCTTCATAGACACATTAAATAATAATAATAAAGAAATTTAAACAACTGGTCAATGCAGGGACTGTGAGGGCGATCTGGAGGTATCGCCAGTATCTGAAGAAGTAAGTTATGACAGTAGTCATCATATAACCAGCAGCATTGGGAACTGTGAAGAGAGTGCCTTCCAAAGACTGGTGCCGTACAGAACATACTTCCATGGCTGTCTAAGGTAGAGTAATGTTATAAAAAATTGGCCTACGTGCATGGATTTTATTATTATCCAATAACAATTATAAAGTGATACCCTATAATTGGTCTACAAGGGTGACAAGTAAATGCAAGCCGAGCAATGACGGTTTCTAATTGGTCTATGTAGATTTTTAAAGGTAACACGTAATTGGAAGTCGACTAGTGAAGGTTTAAGATAAAGAATACATGAGAAAGTATTTCAGAAGTACGGTGCAAAAAGATAAAGCTGACATTATTTTTATTGCATAGTAGCATCATTGAAAAAAAATACCTTACTTCAATTTTCAAACATTCCTCAGAGAATGAGAGACGAATCCCTGACTTATGATTGATTACATAGTTACACACCTATTACAAAGGATAAAAGATAAAGGATAAAGGCCCACAGAGAAACATCACCATCGTTCTCAAGATGATGTACATGTAGATGTTCACAGTTGCTAATATTACGAACCCCGAGACAATGAAACCCACCACACCGATACGAAAACCGACAGATGTCCCAAACCTGAAGTTGGAGAAAAGAGGAAGAGATATTTCTTAACTGAATTAACGGATAAAGTTTGATTAAAACTTCGAACAGGAATTCCCTTCACTGTTATATCCATATAGTTTCATTTCGGTCATATAAAGAAAACAGCTTATTGTGAACACTTATTTAATTGTGACAAAAAATAATTTTTTTCCTTTTATATGTTTACCAAACGTCAAATTAAATGAACCGTACTTGGTTTTTGAAAATATTTTTAATAATGAAGCTACGGTTCTGAAACCTAGTCCCGTATATAAAATTGAATCCTCTATTGTTTTTGTCTTTTATGATTCTTTTTCGATTAGACCCATAGAAAACCAGTCATTCGAATTTCATTATCTTTCCAAAAAAGCCTAATGCTCCTACAATTTTGAAACTACGGCATTGAGGTTTTTTTCATTCTTTTCTCCATCGAATTCTCTAGAGCTGTCTGTCCTTATTTTTATATTTCCAAATTGGTTTTCGGAACATTGATTTTTTCGTGATAAAAATAATTCATTTATTTTTTCAAAATTCAACATCTCTGAAACTAATCTGATAATACAAAAAAACAAGGAAAGATGACTCTAGAGAATTTCCTGAAAAATTGAATGCAAATAACCCAATGCCGTAGCTTTAAAATTGTAAAAGCTTTAGGCTTTTAAATACATAGATTTGTCGGGCTTGGGGAAATTTTTTTTTCCCAAGTACAGCATACTCAACATATACAGAGAATACTCTACCTCTATTACAGTATGCTGACCACATTATCAGTTAATACTCTACAACCTAGACAGTATGCTGACAAAATAGACATAGAATACTCTACGTCCCTGACAGTATGATGACCACATGGACATAGATTACTCTACATTCCTGAAAGTATGCTGACCACGTAAACAGAGGACACTCTACGTCCTTGATAGTATTCTGACCACATAGATAGAGAATACTCTACGTCCCTGAGAATATGCGGATATATATTTCTGAGTGAGAATACTTTACGTTCCTGACAGTATTCCGACGAAATACACTGGGAATACTTTACGTCCCTGAGAATATGCTGACCACATAGATAGAGAATACTTTACGTCCCTGGATATATGAGGATATATATTCCTGACAGAGAATACCCTACGCACATGACAGTATGCTGACCACATAGAAAGTTAATAATCTACTTCCATGACAGCATGCTCACTACATAGACAAAGAATACACTACGTCCCTGACAGTATGATTATATACATTCCTGACAGAGAATACTCTACGTCCCTGATAGTATGCTGACCACATAAATAGAGAGTACTCTACGTCCCTGTAAATATGCGGATATATATTCCAGAGAGGGAATAATTTACGTCCCTGACAGAATACTGAAATACATTCCTGACAGTGAATACCCTACATCCATGACAGTATGCTTACCACATAGAAAATTAAAACTTTACGTGCATGACAGTATGCTGACTACATAGACAAAGAATACATTACGTCCCTGACAGTATGATGATATACATTCCTGACATAGAATATTCTATGGCCTTCACCATATTCTGACCACATAGACAGAGAAAACTCTATTTCCCACATGGACTTAGGATATTCTCCCTAACAGTATGTTGACCACATAGACAAAGAATACTCTATGTTCTCACCAGTATGCTGCCATATAAACAAAATATACTCTACGTCCATGATAGTATGATTAATACTCCATTTCTTGACAGTAGGCTACCACATTGACGAGAATGCTCTACGGCCCTGATGGTATGCTGAGCACATAGATAGAGATTCTCTACTTCACGTCCTTGAAAAAATGCGGATATATATTCCTGAGAGAATACTTTATGTCTCTGACACAATGCTGATACGTATTCTTGCCGAGAATTCCCTACATCCATGGCAGTATGCTGACCACATAGAAAATTAATACTTTACGTGCATCACAGTATGTTGACTACATTGAAAAAGAATACACTACGTCCTGACTGTTATGATATACATTCCTGATACAGAATACTCTGCGTCCTTGACTGTTTTCGGACCACATCGACAGGGAAAATTCAACGTACAAGACAGTATGCTGACCACATAGTTATAGATTACTCTATACCCCTAGCATACCACATAAACAGAGAGCATTATTTGTACCTGGCAATATACTGACCAAATAGACAGAGAATACTCTATGTTCTTAACAGTATGCTACCAAATAGACAAAATACTCTATTACCTTGACAGTATGCTGACCACACAGACATAGAATACTCTACATTCCTCACAGTATGTTGACCACATATTGCGGGAATACTTTTCCCTTGACAAAATGCTGACCACATAGACAGAGAAAACTTTAAGGGCCTGACTGTATGGTGACCAGATATACAGAGAATACTCGACGCCCCTGACAGTATACTGACCACAAAGATAGAATATTCTACGTGTCTGACAGTATGCTGACCACATATACTGAGAACACTCTACGTCCTGACTGTTTGATGATATTTATTCCTGATACAGAATACTCTGCGTTCCTGACTGTATTCGGACCACAAAGACAGAAAATACTTTACAGCCATGACAGCATGCTGACCACAGAGACAAAGAATATGTACGTTTCTGACAGTATGCTGACCACATATACAGAGAATACTCTACGCCCCTGACAGTATGCTGACCACATAGACAGAGAATTCTCTATGTTCTTAACAGTATGCTACAACATGGACAAAAATACTCTACGTCCTTGATAGTATGCTGACCACATAGATAGAGAATACTTTATGTCCTTGAAAATAAGTGGATATTTATTCCTGTGAGAGAATACTTCACATCCCTAACAGTATTCTGATATATATTCTGACAGAGAATACCATACGTCCATGGCAGAATGCTGACCACATAAAAAGGTATTACTTTACGTGCATGATGTATGCTGAGTAACAAGACAAAGAATACACCACGTCCCTGACAGTGTGATGATATACATTCCTGAAATATAATACTCTACGGCCCTGATTGTGTTCTGACCAAATAGACAGAAAAAAGTCAACCCTTGACAATATGCTGACCACATGAACATAGTATACTCTATAACCATCACAGTATTCTGACTACATAGACAAAGAATACTCAACGACCTTGACAGTATGCTGACAATGTGATGATATACATACATTCCTGAAATAGAATACTCTACGTCCCTAACTGTATTCTGACCTAATAGACAGAAAACACTCCGACCTTTACAGTATGCTGACCACATAGGCATAAGATACTCTATGTCCATCACCGTATTCTGACTACATAGATTAAGAATATTCTTGTGTCCCTGACAGTAAGCTGGCCACAAAGTCAGTTTATAATCTATGTCCCTGACAGTATGATGACCAAATAGACATAGAATACTCAACGTCCCAAACAGTATGGTGACCACATTGACAGAGAATACTCTACGACCCTGACAGTATGCTGACAACACAGTCATTTAATAATCTACGTCCCTGACAGTATGATGACCACATATATATAGAATTCTCTACGGCCCAGACAGTATGCTGACCGCATTGACAGAGAATACTCTTTGTTCTCACTAGCATGCTTCCATTTAGACAAAAATACTCTACGTTCTTAATAGAATGCTGACCACATAGATAGAGAATACTTTATGTCCTTGAAAATATGCAGATATATATTCCTGAGAGAGAATACTTAACGTCCTTGACAGTATGCTGATATATATTTTGACAGAGAATACTCTACGTCCATGGCAGTATGTTAACCGCATAGAAAGGTAATACTTCACGTTTATGATAGTATGCTTAGTACATAGACAAAGACTACTCTACGTCCCTGAGAGTGTGATGAATAAATTCTTGAAATAGAATTCACTGCGTTTCTGACTGTATTCTGTCCAAATAGACAGAAAACACTCCGACGTTTACAGTATGCTGACCACATAGGCATAAGATACTCTATGTCCATCACCGTATTCTGACTACATAGATAGAGAATATTCTTGTGTCCCTAACAGTAAGCTTGCCACAAAGTCAGTTAATAATCTATGTCTCTGACAGTATGATGACCAAATAGACATAGAATACTCATCATCCCAAACAGTATGGTGACCACATTGACAGAGAATACTCTACAACCCTGACAGTATGCTGACAACACAGTCATTTAATAATCTACGTCCCTGACAGTATGATGACCACATATACATAGAATTCTCTATGGCCCAGACAGTATGCTGACCGCATTGACAGAGAATACTCTTTGTTCTCACTAGCATGCTACCATTTAGACCAAAATACTCTACGTTCTTAATAGAATGCTGACCACATAGATAGAGAATACTTTATGTCCTTGAAAATATGCAGATATATATTCCTGAGAGAGAATACTTAACGTCCTTGACAGTATGCTGATATATATTTTGACAGAGAATACTCTACGTCCATGGCAGTATGTTAACCGCATAGAAAGGTACTACTTCACGTTTATGATAGTATGCCGAGTACATAGACAAAGACTACTCTACGTCCCTGAGAGTGTGATGAATAAATTCTTGAAATAGAATTCACTGCGTTTCTGACTGTATTCTGTCCAAATAGACAGAAAACACTCCGACCTTTACAGTATGCTGACCACATAGGCATAAGATACTCTATGTCCATCACCGTATTCTGACTACATAGATAGAGAATATTCTTGTGTCCCTGCAGTAAGCTGGCCACAAAGTCAGTTAATAATCTATGTCCCTGACAGTATGATGACCAAATAGACATAGAATACTCATCATCCCAAACAGTATGGTGACCACATTGACAGAGAATACTCTACGACCCTGACAGTATGCTGACAACACAGTCAATTAATAATCTACGTTCCTGACAGTATGATGACCACATATACATAGAATACTCTACGTCCCCAACAGTAAGGTGACCACATAGACTTAGAATACTCTACGTTCCTGATAATATGCTGACCACAGAGACGAAGAATATTTTACGTATACTGACAGTATGCTGACCACAGAGATAAAGAATATTATACGTATCTGACAGTATGCTGACCACATGTACAGAGAATACTCTACCTTTCAGACAGTATGCTGACCACATAGACAAAGAATACTCTATGTTCTAAACAGTATGCTACCTCATACACAAAAATTACTCTACGTCCCTGACAGTATGATGACCACATATACATAGAATTCTCTACGGCCCAGACAGTATGTTGACCGCATTGACAGAGAATACTCTTTGTTCTCACTAGCATGCTACCATATAGAGAATACTTTATGTCCTTGAAAATATGCAGATATATATTCCTGAGAGGGAATATTTCACGTCCCTGACAGGATGCTGATATATATTTTGACAGAGAATACCCTACGTCCATGCAGTATGCTAGCCGCATAGAAAGGTAATACTTCACGTTTATGATAGTATGCTGAGTACATAGACAAAGAATACTCTACGTCCCTGAGAGTGCGATGAATACATTCTTGAAATAGAATACACTGCGTTTCTGACTGTATTCTGTCCAAATAGACAGAGGATACTCTATGTCCATCACAGTATTCTGACTACATAGACAGAGAATATTCTACGGCTCTGACAGTATGCTGACCAAACAGTCAGTTGATAATCTACGTCCCTTACAGTATGATGACCACATAAATTAAAATACTCTACATCCCTATCAGTATGGTGACAAAATAGACAGTGAATTCTCTATGTTCATAACAGTATGCTACCACAAAGACAAAAATACTCTATGTTCCTGATATTTTGCTGACCACAAAGATTAAGAATACTTTAAGTCCTTGAAAATATGCAGATACATATTCCTGAGAGAAAATACTTTACGTCCCTGACAGTATGCTGATATATATTCTGACAGAGAGTACCCTACATCCATGGCAGTATGCTTACCACAAAGAAAGTTGATACTTTACGTGCATGACAGTATGTTGACTACATTGACGAAGAATACACTACGTCCTGACTGTTCGATGATATACATTCTTGATACAGAATACTCTGCATCCCTGACTGTATTCGGACAACATAGACAGAAAACACTACGCCCCTGACAGTATGCTGACCACGGAAACAAAGAATATTTTACGTTTCTGACAGTATGCTGACCACATATACAGAAAATACTCAACGTCTCTAACAGCATGGTGACCACATAGACAGAGAATATTTACGAACCTGACAGTATGCTGACAATATTTATTTAATAATCTACGTCCCTGACAGTATGATGACCACATATACATAGGAAGCTCTACGTCCTTAACAGTAAGGTGACCACATAGACATAGAATACTTTATGTTTCTGATAATATGCTTTACCACAGAGACGAAGAATATTTTACGTATTTGACAGTATGCTGACCATATATACAGAGAATACTCTACGTTCCTGACAGTATGCTGACCACAGACACAAAGAATATTTTACGTATCTGACAGTATGCTGACCACATAAACAAAGAAATAATCTAAGTGACTGATGTATGCTGATCTCATTTTCAGAGAATAATCTAAATGCCTGACAACATGCTGACAACACAGTCAGTTAATAATCTATGTCCCCGACAGTATGATGACCACAAAGACTTAGAAAGGTCTATGTCCCTAACACTATGGGGTCCACATAGACATGGGGTACTCTAGTTTCCTGATAGTATGCTGACCACATAGACATAGAATACTCTACTCTTTGACAAAATGCTGACCATTTAGACAAAGAAAACTCTACGTTCTTGACAGTATGCTGACCCCATAGACATAGGTTACTCTATGTCCATCAGTGACTACATAGACAGAGAATGCTCTACGTCTCTAACCGTATGCTGACCACACAGTCAGGTAATAATTCACGTCCCTGACAGTATGAAGACCCCATAGACATAGTATACTCCAAACCCTAATCAGTATGGTGACCACACAGACAGAGAATACTCTACGACCCTGTAAATATAATGACAACACAGTCAAGTAATAATCAACGTCCCTGACAGTTTGATGACAACATATACATAGAATACTCTGAGTCCCTAACAGTATGGTGACCACATTTACATAAAATACTCTACGTCCCAAAAGTATGGTAACAACACAACCAGGAAATAATTTATGTCCCTTCATGAATGCTGACCGCATATACAGATAATACTCTACGTCTCTGACAGTATGCTACCACATAGACAAAAAATACTCTACGCCCTAAACAATATGCTGACCACATATACAGAGAAATAGTACAAGTGCCTTAATGTATGCTGATCATATATTCAGAGAAAACTCTAAGTGCCTGACACTATGCTGACCACATAGACAGAGAACACTATATGTTCTGAACAGTTTGCTACCACAAGGACACAATTTACTCTACGTTCCTTATAGTATGCTGACCACATATACAGGGAAGACTCTAAGTCCCTGAAAATATGCATATACATATTCCTGAAAGAGGGTACTCTACCTTCCAGACTGTATTCTGACAAAATAGACGGAAAAAACTCTACGGCCTTGGCAGTATGATGACCGTCTAGACATAGGATACTCAATGGCCATCACAGTATGCTGACTACATAGACACAGAATGTTCTACGGTCCTGACAGTATGCTGATCTCACAAACAGTTATTAATTTACGTCCTTGACAGTATGATGACCACATTGACATAGAATACTCTACTTCCCTAACAAAATTGTGACCACATCGACAGAGAAAACTTTACGTCCCTGACAATATGCTGACAACACAGTCAGTTAATAATTTGTGTCCCTGACAGTATGATGACCACGTAGACATAAAAAATTCTACATCCCTAACAGTATGGGGTCCACATAGACATAGAATACTCTACGATCCTGATAGTATGCTGACCACATGTACATAGATTACTCAACGACCATGACAGTATGCTGAAAACACAATCAGGTAATAATCTACGGCCCTGACATTATGCTGACCACAGAGACAAAGATAATTTTACGTATCTGACAGTATGCTGACCACATATACAGATAGCACTCTACGGCCCTGACAGTGTGCTGACCAAACAGACAGAAAATAATCTATGTTCTTTGCAGTATGCTACCATATAGACAAAAAATACTCTACGGCCCAGACAATATGCTGACAGTACAGTCAGGTAATAATCTATGTCTTCGACAGTATGATGACCACATAGACTTAGAAAATTCTATATCTCTAACAGTATGGGTTTCACATAGACATAGAACACGCTACGTTCCTGATAGTACGCTGTCCACATGGACATAGAATACTGTACATTCCATACAGTATGCTGACCACTAAGACAGAGAATACTCTACGGCCCTGACAATATGCTGACAATACAGTCAGTTAATAATCTATGTCTTCGACAGTATGATGACCACATAGACTTAGAAAATTCTATATCTCTAACAGTATGGGTTCCACATAGACAAAGAACACTCTACGTTCCTGATAGTATGCTGACCACATATACAAAGAATACTCTACACCTTGACAAAATGCTGAACTTATAGACAGGGAATACTCGACGTCCCTGATGGTATGCTGACCACATAGACAGAGAATACTCCATGTTCTTGACAGTAGGCTACCACATTGACGAGAATAATCTACGGCCGTGATGGTATGCTGACCATATAGATAGAGATTCTCTACTTCACGTCCTTCAATAAATGCGGATATATATTCCTGAGAGAGAATACTTCATGTCTCTGACACAATGCTGATACGTATTCTGGCAGAGAATTCCCTACATTCATGGCAGTATGCTGACCACATAGAAGATTAATATTTCACGTGCATCAAGGTATGTTGACTACATTGAAAAAGAATACACTACGTCTTGACTTTAAGATGATATACATTCCTGATACAGAATACTCTGCGTCCTTAACTGTATTCGGACCACATTAACAAGGAAAATTCAACGTACATGACAGTATGCCGACCACATAGTTATAGATTACTCTTTACTCCTAGCAGACCACCTAAATAGAGAGCATTATTTGTACCTGACAATATACTAACCAAATAGACACAGAAAACCCTACGCCTCTAACAGTATTCTGACCACAAAGACTAAGAAAACTTTTCGTAACTTACTGTATGCTGACCCAAAATACAGGAAATACTCTACGGCCCTGACAGTATGCTTACTACCTAGACGGAGCATTCTTCATGTCCTTGACAGTATGATGACGACATAGACAGAGAATACTCTACGTCCCTGAAAATATGCAGATATATTCTTGAGATAGAATACTTTATGTCCCTGACAGTATGCTATCCACTTAGATAGAGAATATTCAACGTCCCTGACAGTTTTCTAACCACACAGTCGGTTAATAATATACGTCCCTGACAGTATGATGACCACATAGACAGAGAATGTTCTACGTCCCTAACAATATGCTGAAATATATTCATTATATAAAATACTTTACGTCCCTGACAGTATGATGACCAAATGGACATAGAATACTATACATTCCTGACAGTAAGTTGACCACTTATTCAGGGAATATTCTTCCCTTGACAAAATGCTGACCACATAGACAGAGAATAAATTAAGGGCCTGACTGTATGGTGACCAGATATACAGAGAATACTCGACGTCCCTGACAGAATACTAACCACATGGACAAAGAATATTTTACGTGTCTGACAGTATGCTAACAACATATACAGAGAACACTCTACGTCCTGACTGTTTGAATGATATTTATTCCTGATACAGAATACTCTGCGTCCTTGACTGTATTCGGACCACATAGACAGAAAATACTTTACAGCCATGACAGCATGCTGATCACAGAGACAAAGAATATTTTACGTTTCTGACAGTATGCTGACCACATATACAGAGAAAACTCTATATCCCTGATGGTATGCTGACATCATTGACAGAGAACACTACATTCCAGACAGTATGCTGATCACATATACAGAGAATACTCTACGTCCCTGACAGTATGCTGACCACAAAGACGGAGAATACTCTACATATGTTCATAACAGTATGCTACAAAAAGGACGAAAATACTCTACGTCCTTGATAGTTTGCTGACCACATAGATAGAGAATACTTTATGTTCTTGAAATTAAGCGGATATTTATTCCTGTGAGAGAATACTTCATATTCCTAAAAGTATTCTGATATATATTCTGACAGAAAATACCATACGTCCATGGCAGAATGCTGACCACATAAAAAGGTATTACTTTAGGTACGTACATGATGTATGCTGAGTAACAAGACAAAGAATACACTATGTCCCTGACAGTGTGATGATATACATTCCTGAAATAGAATACTCTCCCCCCTGACTGTATTCTGACCAAATAGACAGAAAATTCTACACTTTGACAGTATGCTGACCACATGGAAATAGGATACCTATAACCATCACAGTATTCTGACTACATAGACAGAGAATACTCTTATGTCCCTGACAGTAAGATGACCACAAAGTCAGTTAATAATCTATGTCCTTGACAGTATGATGATCAAATAGACATAGAATACTCAACGTCCCTAACAGCATGGTGACCACGTAGACAGAGAATACTCTACGACTCTGACAGTGTGCTTACAATATGGTCATTTAATAATCTACGTCCCTGACGGTATGATGACCACATATGCAAAGAATATTCTACGTCCCTAACAATAAGGTGACCACATAGACATAGAATACTTCACGTTCCTGATAATATGCTGACCACAGAGACGAAGAATATTTTACGTATCTGACAGTATGCTGACCATATATAAAGAGAATACTGTAAGTTCCTGACAGTATGCTGACCACAGAGACAATGAATATTTTTTGTATCTGACAGTATGCTGACCACATAAACAGAGAAAAAACCTAAGTGCCCGACTGTATGCTGATCACATATTCAGAGAATACTCTAAATGCCTGAGAGTATGCTGACCACAAAGATAGAGAATACTCTTAGTTCCTGACAATATGCTGACAACACAGTCAGTTATTAATCTATGTCCCCAAGAGTTCGATGACAACATAGACTTAGAAAAGTCTATATCCCTAACATTATGGGGTCCACATAGACATGGAGTACTCTATGTACCTGATAGTATGCTGACCACATGGACATAGAATACTCTACATTCCTGACAGAATGCTAACCACATATACAGAAAATACTCTACACCCTGACAAAATGCTGACCACTTAGACAGAGAATCATTTACGTACCGACAGTACGCTGACAACATAGACAAAGAAAACTCTAAGTTCTTGACAGTATGCTGTTCCCATAGACATAGGTTACTCTATGTCCATCAGAGTATGCTGACTACATAGACAGAGAATACTCTATGTCTCTGACAGTATGCTGACCACACAGTCAGGTAGTAATTTACGTCCATGACAGTGTGAAGACCCCATAGACATAGTATGCTCAACGCCCTAATCAGAATGGTGACCACATAGACAGAAAATACTCTATGATCCTGTCAATATGCTGACAACACAGTCAAGTAATAATCTACGTCCCTGACAGTATGATGACCACATATACATAGAATACCCTGAGTCCCTAACAGTATGGTGACCACATTTACATAAAAAAATCTACGTCCCTAATAGTATGGTGACAACACTACCAGGAAATAATTTATGTCCCTTAATGAATGCTGACCACATATGCTGATAATACTCTACGTCTCAGACAGTATGCTGACATTATAGACAGGGTATATTCTATGTTCTTAACAGTATGCTACCACATAGACAAAAAATACTCTACGTCCCTGACAGTATACTGACCACATATACAGAGGAATACTACAAGTGCCTGACTGTATGCTGATCAAATATTCAGAGAAAACTCTGAGTGCCTGACAGTATGCTGACCACATAGACAGAAAATGCTATATGTTCTAAACAGTTTGCTACCACATCGACAAAATTTACTCCACCTTCTTTATAGTATGCTGACAAAATATAACGGGAATACTCTATGTCCCTGAAAATATGCATATACATATTCCTGAAAGAGGGTACTCTACCTTCCAGACTTTATTCTTACTAAATAGACAGAAAAATCTCTACGACCTTGACACCCAGGTAGCAATGAATGTTATTTAAATGTTAGAATAATATTATCCTGTAACCAAAAGTAATGTTATTTTCAATGTTAAAATAACATTATAAAAATGTTATATTTTCAATGTTAACATAATATTACAACCGAACCTTGAAATAACATTGGGAAATAATATTGAATGTTATGTTGTAATATTAATATAACATTTAAAAAATGTTAAATAATGTTATTTTGATATTAAACAAATGTTATCTAACATTTGTTTATTACGAACAAACCTTATAATAACATTGGGATATAATATTTAATGTTATGTTGTAATATTAAAATAACATTTAAAAAATGTTAAATAATGTTATTGTAATATCGAAAAAATGTTAATATAACATTTTTTATTAATAAAAAAACATAATTTACATTTTTTAAATGTTATATTAATATTACAACATAACATTCAATGTTATTTCCCAATGTTATTTCAAGGTTCGGTTGTAATATTATGTTAACATTGAAAATATAACATTTTTATAATGTTATTTTAACATTGAAAATAACATTACTTTTGGTTACAGGATAATATTATTCTAACATTTAAATAACATTCATTGCTACCTGGGATATGTATGTTCAATTATACATACTAACATGTATGTTCAATAATAAATACCAACATGTTCAATAATACATACCAACATGTATGTTCATTAATAAATACTAACATGTATGTTCAATAATACATACCAACATGTATGTTCAATAATAATTACCATTTTGTATGTTCAATAATACATACTAACATGTATGTTCAATAATAATTACCATTATGTATGTTCAATAATACATACTAACATGTATGTTCAATAATAAATATCAACATGTATGTTCAATAATACATTAATACATACCAACATGTATGTTCAATAATACATACCAACATGTATGTTCATTAATAAATACTAACATGTATATTTAATAATACATACCAACATTTATGTTCAATAATTCCTTCCAATTAACCTCATGAGGGAACATCGCGGGGATATTGCTGGAAGGTTATTTTGCAATTGGTGAGGGAATTCTAGAAGATTACAGGAAGGATAAACAAAAGAATGCAGGCGACAGTCGAATTCTTTATACACAACTGTCACGAGCATTCGATTTAGCATATCCTCCACTGTGTATGGACGTCGTACGGTACACCTCTCTGGCTTAACCCTGTGGAGGTGGCGGGACTTCTGTCCGACTGGTGCGCACAACTTGGAGGAGGGAGTCGACTGAAGAACGCACTGAAGATATAATCTTTGTTTCTTACGGATGTCATGATAATTTCTAGACATTTTTACTAAAAAACACCTAGCTAATTCACTTCACTCGCAACTTATTCAAGCACATGCAGGCTCACAGCACAAAGACGAAGGACGCACTGAAAACCGCCAAGAACGTACCACATGCATAAACATGAGTAATGAAATAATAATATTTAGAAGACCAAGTAATTAAAATAATACAATTTACTCTATGGTCTAAAACCTCATAGAAAGTAACATATTGGGATAATATAGATCAATCAATTTCAATGTAAATGTTGAAATCCACTTAAAACTTTATCCGTAGATGGCGCTGGTGTTACAATGAGCGCGTGAATTTTGTGTTTCAGTTACCATGTATGTACGTAGCATAACACATACGTGAGTTGCCAGTTAGTTAATTCAATGAATTGGTAACTGTTATAAATTTGAAGTGAAAAACTGTTACAAACAATATTTAATAGGTAATCGAAATTATATTTATACTTTTAATTGAAAGTGTTCTATATGTATAACGAGAGAAGAATAAAACCCATGATAAGTAAAAGATTTCAAATTAAAATAATTGGGTACTTAATTAACGTAACAGTAAAACGTATTTAAATTGAGAACTCATTTTGAATAAGTAGGTATATTGGGTAAACACCCAATTCTCGGACAAACACAGTTTACGAACAGTGGGCGTGAACCCCAGGATCCGACAGGCTTAAATTAATGAATTCTGCTTATAATAAACATTTGATTGGCCATATGATCGATAACTGTGTTATGTTCGGTAATTGGGTGTTTACCCTTGTAAGATACATGGAAATCTTCACTAAATCAAAATGGAATTAGGTATATAGTGGAAACGTTTTGTAGGTATGATTTTCTATCATAATACGTATGTAAAGTTATATTTTAGTATTTATTTTAAACATTATTCAAATAGTATGTTGAATATTGTTATATTATTTACGTATAACCTTATTATAATACTAACTTATAATCTTATTATAACATTAAAATATAAGTATTATTTTAATGTTATCGAGTAACCTTATTATAATATATATGCATAATCTTAATATAATAAAGCTTTCGAATATTTAGTACTAATGTTATATTTATATTTTTATAAGGTTAGATTATAACATGAACTTCTAATATTATAAGCTAATGTTAAAATAATATTAATATAATAATACAAAAATAACATTCAACATAAATATAACATTCAAACATTATAATAACATTAATATAATGTTCGATTGCTAGCTGGGCAGTATGCTGACCGTCTAGACATAGGATACTCAATGGCCAACACAGTATGCTGACTACATAGACACAGAATGTTCTACGGTCCTGACAGTATGCTGATCACACAAGCAGTTATTAATTTACGTCCTTGACAGTATGATGACCACATAGACATAGAATACTTTACTTCCCTAACAAAATTGTGACCACATAGACAGAGAAAACTCTACGTTCCTGACAATATGCTGACAACACAGTGAGTTAAAAATCTTTGTCCCTGACAGTATGATGACCACATAGACATAGAAAATTATACATCCCTAACAGTATGGGGTCCACATAGACATAGAATACTCTACGTTCCTGATAGTATGCTGACCACAAGTACATAGATTACTCAACGGCCATGACAGTATGCTGAAAACACAAGCAGTTAATAATTTACGTCCTTGAGAGTATGATGACCACATAGACATAGAATACTCAACGTCCTTAACGATATGGGTCCACGTAGACGAAGAATACTCTACGTTCCTGATAGTATGCTGACCACATGTACAATTGTACATTGATAACTAGACATTCTTGACAGTATGCTGACAACACAGTCAGGTAATAATCTACGCCCTGACTGTATGCTGACCACAGAGACAAAGATTATTTTACGTATCTGACAATATGCTGACCACATATACAGATAATACTCTACGTCTCTGACAGTATGCTGACAACAGACAATATGCTCACAACACAGTCAGTTAATAATCCATGTCCCCGACAGTATGATGACCACATAGACCTAGAAAATTCTACATCTCAAACAGTATGGGGTCCACATAGACATAGAATACTCTACGTTCCTGATAGTATGCTGACCATATGGACATAGAATACTCTACATTCCTGACAGTATGCTGATCACTGAGATAAAGAATATTTTACGTTATGACAGTATGCTGACCACATATACAGAGAATACTCTACGTCCCTGACAGTATGCTGACCACATAGACAGAGAATACTCCATGTTCTTGACAGAAGGCAATCACATTGGCGAGAATACTCTACGTCCCTGATGGTATGCTGACCACATAGATAGAGAATACTTCATGAACTTGAAAGTATGCGGATGTATATTCCTGAGAGAGAATACTTTATGTCTCTGACACAATGCTGATACGTATTCTGGCAGAGAAAACCTTACATCCATGGCAGTATGCTGACCACATAGAAAGTTAATACTTTACGTGCATCACAGTATGTTGACTACATTGGAAAATAATACACTACGTCCTGACTGTATGATGATATACATTCCTGATACAGAATACTCTGCGTCCTTGACTGTATTCGGACCACATAGACAGGGAAAATTCAACGTACATGACAGTTTGCTGACCACATAGTTGTAGATTACTTTATACTCCTAGCAGACCACATACACAGAGAACATTATTTGTACCTGACAATGTACTGACCAAATAGACAAAGAATACTCTACGCCCCTAACAGTATGCTGACCACAAACACTAAGAAAACTTTTCGTACCTTAATGTATGCTGAAAAATTACAGGAAATATTCTACAGCCCTGACAGTATGCTTACTACATAGACAGAGTATTCTTCATGTCCTTAACAGTATGCTGACGACATAGACAGAGGATAATCTACGTCCCTGAAAATATGCAGATATATTCTTGAGATAGAATACTTTATGTCCTTGACAGTATGCTATCCACATAGATAGAGAATATTCTACGCCCCTGATAGTATGCTGACCACACAGTAGTTTAATAATAGACGTCCCTGACAGTATGATGACCACATAGACATAGAATACTCTACGTCCCTAACAGCATCGTGGCCATATGGACAGAGAACACTTTATGTTCTCATCAGTATGCTGACAACGTAGACAGAGAATACTCTACGTCCCTTACAATATGCTGAAATATATTCATTATATAGAATACTTTAGAATACTTATAATTTTTGTTATGGAAAACTCTTCTCTTGACAGTCTGCTAACTACATGGACATATGATACTCTATATCCATCACAGTATGCTGATTACATAGACAGATAATGCTCTACGTCCCTTACAGTATGCTGGTCACACAGTTAGTTAATAATCTACGTCCCTGACAGTATGATGAGAATGAGAATATTTATTGAATAAAAAAAAAAGAAAAATGACAGTAAATACGAAAATATTGAAATTTAGTACAGATTATTCAAGCCCATACGAAGTTTCACATGAAACTTTTCGGGCAAAACAATATGATTATACAATTTAAGAGGTCAATAGAATTATTCACAGTTAAAAATTAAATGCGGGTAAGCTAGAACACAAGGGAATACTTTATTGGTAGATAATTTTATTATTATTAATAATGATACAAGGAGTAAAATATAAATGAAGAGATTATCAGCTTGACAAAGCCTCAAGCAAGAAATTCTAAAATCTACGTTTAAAAATTCTTAATGAAGAAGATGAACGAACATCTTCAGGGATGTCATTCCAACATTTAGGCCCTGCATAAGAAAGGGAACGTTGACATTGAGTAAGCCTCTGGAATTCTGGAACAGCCATTGATAATGATCTAGTATAATATGAGTGATAAGGATAAATTATATTTCCTCCAGAATGTTGCTTAAACATATGAACACCTAAGTTATATCTATAGATATCTTTTAAAGGTAAAATTTCGGTGAGAGAAAAAAGTGGTTTAGTGGAAGCACGATAATTGGAAGAGGTAATAATCTTAATAATATTTTTCTGGAGTAAAATGAGTGAGTTTATATTAGTATCAGATGCGTCACCCCAAACTAATACACCATACAACAGATAAGGATAAACAAGTGCATAGTAGAGATTTATTACATTGCACCGAGGGACAAACCTAGATATTCTACGGAAAATATCTGAGGTTTTAGAAAGCTTTGTACAAATATAATTTATATGGTTGGAAAAAGTTAAATTTCTGTCCAGTAACACACCTAAAAACCTATTACAATCATCAAATTCATGAATAGTGTCATTAATGCGTAACACAAGAGGAGTTTCAATAAATTTCCTACGATTAGATACTAATAACACGGAAGTTTAATCAGCATTTAAAGAAAGTCTGTTCCTTACAGTCCACTCATAAAAGCTTTCTAGGCATACATTAGTGCTATCTATAAGTGATCGATAATCAGGATCAGAAAATGTTAGAGTTGTGTCATCAGCAAAAAAAGTGAAGTTAGCATCGTCAGCAATTCTAGGTAGATCATTTATGAACAGCAAGAACAGACCTGGCCCAAGAACACTGCCCTGGGGAACACCGTAGTTGAGAGAGCGAATTCCTGATAAAGCTGAGCCAACTCTCACAGCTTGGGTACGATCACAGAGATAACTACGGAACCAAGCCTGTGCAATACCACGGATACCATACCTGCTCAGTTTTCTCAATAAAATTTGGTGATTAACAGTATCAAAAGCCTTCCTCAGGTCAATCGAAAATCCAAAGACATGTTTCTTATTATTCAGTGCACAGTAAACATTTTCCACCAGATTCAATACAGCGTCAGTGGTACATTTAGCTTTCTGAAATCCATACTGAGCCCCATTGATGATATTATACCTACTCAAGTAGCCAGCCAATCTAATATTTACACATCTTTCAAATATTTTGCTGATCAGAGGTAAAATCGAAATAGGTCTATAATTATTTACTACATCACGAGAGCCACACTTGTGGATTGGAAAAACAGTAGCCTGCTTTAACAGACTAGGAAAAATGCCGCTTGTGAATGAACAGGTAATTATCGTAGACAAAGGTTCAACCAAGAAACAGGCTACAGATTTAAAAATTTTGGTGGAAATAGCATGCAAACCGTACGTAGAATTCTTAAGACTACATATTATAGTGATGAGTTCTGAGCACCTAACAGGATCAAGAAAAGAAGAGTTTGGATAACTAACTGGTAAGTTGTCAATAGGATCATCCAAAGAGTGAGGAATAGAAGCATCTAGTTTCATAGCAATACCACAGAAAAATTCATTGAAATGCTCAGCAATAGCGAGATTATCTGTAATGTCTCCACCATCGGCAATTAAATTAGTTATCTCCTTATTACATTTTTTTACCTAAAATCAGATTGTTAATGTGTTTCCAAGTGGATTTAATATTATTTCTACTAGCATTGAACTTATTGAAATGATAGTTTCTTTTAGCTCTATTAATAATGTTAGTGAGTTTAATTCTATAGCTTTTATAAGTAGATTCAGCGACTGAGCCCAGTTTAAATTGTTTATAAAGTTCAGATTTGATTTTAATATAATTCAAAATTTCAGTAGTCAGCCATGGCTTTTCTAATCTCTTCCTGGAACATATTTAATCTTTAAGGGAAAACACTTACAATACAAATCATTGAGAATTAAAGAAAACATAATAATATCAATATTTACATCATTCACCAACCAGTTCCAACTAAGCATCCTACAATTCTCCTTAAAATTTTCCAAGTGTCTTGATGACATATCACGAAATTCAATACGAATTAAGTTACTCACGTCACTTTTATTTCCGGAAAGAGCAAAATTCCTCAAGATGAAAAAGGTTGGAAGATGATCAGTTAAACAATAAAGCATAATTCCACAATCAACAACATTAAGCTTATTATACCATATATGATCTAAGAGAGATGGTTGACCAGGTTGGTTACCACTGAGAAAACCCTAACAGTATGCTGAACACATAGACAGAGAACACCTAATGTTCTTAACAGTATGCTACCACATAGACAAAAAATACTCTACGTCCCTGACAGTATGAAGACCACATGGACATAGAATACTCTACATTCCTGACTGTATGCTGACCAGATATACAGAGAATACTCGACGTCCTTGACAGTATACTGACCACAGAGACAAAGAATATTTTACGTGTCTGACAGTATGCTGACCACATATACAGAAAATACTCTACGTCCTGACTGTTTGATGATATTTATTCCTGATACAGAATACTCTGCGTCCCTGACTGTATTCGGACCACATAGACAGAAAATACTCTACAGCCCTAACAGTATGCTGACCACAGAGACAAAGAATATTTTACGTTTCTGTCAGTATGCTGACCACATATACAGAGAATACTCAATATCCCTGTAAGTATGCTGACCTCATTGACAAAGAATACTCTACGTTCCTGACAGTATGCTGACCACATATTCAGAGAATACTCTACGCCCCTGACAGAGTATGCTGACCACATAGATAGAGAATACTTTATGTCCTTATAAATAAGCGGATATTTATTCCTGAGTGAGAATACTTCACATCCCTAACAGTATTCTGATATATATTCTGACAGAGAATACCAAACGTCCATGGCAGAATGCTGACCACATAAAAAGGTAATTCTTTACGTGCATGATGTATGCTGAGTAACAAGACAAAGAATGCACTACGTCCCTGACAGTGTGATGATATACATTCCTGAAATAGAATACTCTATGTCCCTGACTGTATTCTGACCAAATAGACAGAGAAAACTCTATATCTTGACAGTATGCTGACCACATGGACATAGGATTACCCTATAACCATCACAGTATTCTGACTACATAGACAGAGAATACTCTACGACCTTGTCAGAATGCTGACAACACAGTCAGTTGATAATCTACGTCCCTGAAAGTGTGATGATATACATTCCTGAAATAGAATACTCTACGTTCAAGACTGTATTCTGACCTAATAGACAGAAAACTCTCCGACCTTTACAGTATGCTGACCACATAGTCATAATATACTCTATGTCCATCACCGTATTCTACCTACATAGACAGAGAATACACTTATGTCCCTGACAGTAAGCTGGCCACAAAGTCAGTTAATAATCTATGTCCCTGACAGTATGATGGCCCCAAATAGACATAGAATACTCAACGTCCCAAACAGTATGGTGACCACATAGACAGAGAATACTCTAGGACCCTGAAAGTATGCTGACAACACAGTCATTTAATGATCTACGTCCCTGACAGTATGATGACCATATATACATAGAAAACTCTACGTCCCTAACAGTAAGGTGACCACATAGACTTAGAATACTCTACGTTCCTGATAATATGCTGACCACAGAGACGGAGAATATTTTACGTATCTGACAGTATGCTGAACATATATACAGAGAATACTCTACGTTCCTGACAATATGCTGACCACAGAGACAAAGAATATTTTACGTATCTGACAGTATGCTGACCACATATACAGAGAATACTCTACCTAACAGACAGTATGCTGACCACATAGACAAAGAATACTCTATGTTCTAAACAGTATGCTACCACATAGACAAAAATTACTCTATGTCCCTGACAGTATGATGACCATGTACATATACATAGAATTCTCTACGGCCCAGACAGTATGCTGACCAAATTGACAGAGAATACTCTTTGTTCCTACTAGTATGCTACCACATAGACAAAAATACTCTATGTCCTTAATAGAATGCTGACCATATAGATAGAGAATACTTTGTGGCCTTGAAAATATGAATATATATATTCCTGAGATAGAAAAATTCACGCCCTGACAGTATGCTGATATATATTTTGACAGTGAGTACCCTACGTCCATGGCAGTATGCTGACCGCATAGAAAGATAATACTTTACATTTATGACAGTATGCTGAGTACATAGACAAAGAATATTCTACGTCCCTGAGAGTGTGATGAATACATTCTTGAAATAGAATACACTACGTCTTTGACTGTATTCTGACCAAATAGACAGAGGATACTCTATGCCCATCACAGTATTCTGACTACATAGACAGAGAATATTCTACGTCCCTGACAGTATGCTGACCAAACAGTCAGATAATAATCTACGTTCCTGACAGTATGATGACCACATAAACATAGAATACTCTACATCCCTAACAGTATGGTGACAACATAGACAGTGAATTCTCTATGTTCTTAACAGTATGCTACCACATAGACAAAAATTACTCTACGTCCATGACAGTATGATGACCACATGGACATAAAATACTCTACATTACTGACAGTATGCTGACCACAGACACTGAGAATACTCTACCCCTTGACGAAATACTGACCACATATACATAGGAAACTCTATGTCCATCACAGTACGCTGATTAGATAGACAAAGAATACTCTACGTTCTTGACAGTATGCTGTCCAAACAGTCAGTTAATCAATTATGTCATTGACAGTATGGTGACCACATAGAAAAAAAAAATCTACGACTCTGACAGTATACCGACAACACAGTCAGGTAGTAATCTACGTCTCAAACAGTATGATGACCATAGAATACTCTACGTTCCTGATAGTATTCTGACCACATGTACAGTGAATACTCTATGTCCATCACAGTATGCTGACCACATAGACTTAAAATATTCCACGTCTCTAACAGGTTGGAGTCCACATAGACATAGAATACTCTACTTTCTTGAAAGTATGCTGACCACAAATGTACAGAGATTACCCTACGTCCTTGACAGTATGATGACAACACAGTCCGGTAATAATCTACGACCCTGACTGTATGCTGACCACCTACACAGAGAATACTCTACTTCCCTGACAGTATGCTGACCACAGAGACAAAGAATATTTTACGTTTTTGACAGTATGATGACCACATGGACATAGAATACTCTACATTCCCGACAGTATGCTGACCACATATCTAGAGAATACTCTTCTTCTTGACAAAACGCTGACCACATAGACGGAGAATACTCTAAGTGCCTGACTGTATGCTGACCATATATACAGAGAATACTCGAATCTCTTAACAGTATGCTGACCACAGAGACAAAGAATATTTTACGTGTCTGACAGTATGCTGAACACATATACAGAGAATATTCTACGCCCCTGACAGTATGCTGACCACATAGACTGAGAATACTCTATGTTCTTGACAGTAGGCTACCACATAGACGAAAATACTCTACCTTCCTGATAGTATGCTGACCACATAGATAGAGAATACTTTACGTCCTTGAAAATATACGGACATATATTCCTGAGAGATAATACTTTACGTCCCTGACAGTATGCAGATATTTATTCTGACAGAGAATACCCTACATCCATGGCAGTATGCTGACCACACATAAAGTTAATACTTTTCGTGCATGACAGTATGCTGACTACATAAGCAAAGAATACACTACGTCCTGAAAGTATGATGATATACATCCCTTAAATAGAATGCTTTACTTTCCTGACTGTATTCTGACCAAATAGACAGAGAAAACTCTACGTCTTTGACAGTATGGTGACCACATAGACATATGATACTCTATGTCCATCGCAGTATTCTGACTACATAGACAGAGAATACTCTATGCCCTGACAGTGAGCTGACCACAAAGTTAGTTAATAATCTATGTCCCACATAGACATATAATACTTAACGTCCCTAACAGTATGGTAACCACATAGACATATAAAACTCTACGTCCCTAACAGTAAGGTGACCACATAGACATAGAATACTCTACGTTCCTGATAATATGCTGACCTCAGAGACGAAAATATTTTACGTATCTGACAGTATGCTGACCACATATACAGAGAATACTCTACGTCCCTGTACAGGAGTTTACTATACAGCATGATTCACTTTACAGGAATTCAATATATAGGAGTTCCACTGTACTTACTGCTTAAAAAGTTAGTAATATTGAGTATGAGCAATTAAGTATCTTTAAAGGTCCCCTCCAGTCTCCACTCCAATACGTAATTTAAGTTGTTATTCTGATTTTTCTTCTGACCTCCGAATTTCATTAAAAATTAAGACCAACTCTGTCGTCATAACAATGCAAGGCAATGGATCCATATTAAAGTACATAATTAAATAATTCTTAAGTTTTTACTATTGGTTTTCAAATTTTTATTTATATTACAACAATTCGATCTAGAGAGCTGATAATATGTATATTTTTTTGCATTTTGTTTGAATACGAAAATACTAGATACCGTATTATGGTATTCCTATACTATATTTGCTTAACTTTTTCTTCTATTCAATATATTAGAAAGGTCAGACAGTGAAGATTACTGTGAATATTTCTCAAAGTTATATATAATATTATAATATATATATATAGCCTAAATTATAATCAATTCAATTTTAAAGCGAATAGCCGAATACTTGATCTTAATGTTTCTGTTCAGCCTACCTACTTAGCAGTCAAAAGTTTGCTCATTTCAGTCATTTCAATATTTTCTTCTTTTAAAACCTTCATTTAATATTTACATATTCATTAGCAAAAGCAAATAACAAAAATTTTCATTAAAAATAAAGGTATCAAGCTTAGAAAAGAAACAAATATTTATTAGATGTTATTGTACGAAGATGGGTGTGCGCAATAATTATTCTTGCACTCACTAAGCCGCTATAAGAGTTACAGTTTACTGATTATAGTGAGATATTCACGATTATGTACTCAAACACACTATTGCATCTAATGCCTTGAAAGAGCTCTGATATATTCCTAATAATATTATAGATTTGAATAAATGCTCATAATATGAGTATCTTACCATTTATCAGCTTCTTTTTTGTCTAATCGTATGTATTTATGCAAAAAATTAAGAAAATGAAAAGACAGCTTTAAAATGAGGTCTTGAATTAAAGTTTTTTTTCATGAGGACTGGTTAGCCAACGGCTAAGTTACTAGGTAGGGTGTTAAATAATGTATACGTTGTTTATATTCTTACCTATAGTTCTACATTTTCAAGCATTTTTCAAGCATTTTTTCAAGAACCTCAACAGTTAGTAATGAATTAAGATTATTATTAAACTTACCGTTAGTCAGGAAAGGATGAATAACGTAACGGAAGATGAACGGGGAGAGAGGCATGTTCTTCGCTCCTGTGACAGAAACCTAGGTATTTAATAGTGGCCGAGAGGTGGTCAGTACATGTATGGTACATGTTCAGAACGTAATATGATTAAATGAATAAGTCAGATTTTCCCGGGTACGGAGGTTCGGACTTGTGAAAAAGACGTTCCGAACACGGAAGTCCAAACCGTTTTTGAAGAGGTTCCGAATCCGAACGTCCGAACCAATTTTTCAGTCCGAACCGGTTTGCAAATAAAGGTTCGCGAACATTTGTGCAGAACGCCCACCTCTGCTAGTAACAATATAGGTGTACTAGTAGTAATAGAGGTGTACTAGTAGTAATAAAGGTGTGTTAGTAGCAAATAAACTATAAAGAACTAACTACATAAAATAATATTTTAACCCGTTATTTTTTCTCATGTAACTAATTGAAAATATGAACATGTGGGTTAACTCGAAGCTTACCCTATCACATATTACACTCACTAAAAAATATATAAAGAGTTTACATAGCTTTACTCAGTTTAATTACTCTAAAACAGAATTAAAGCATTTTAATTCGTGGGTAAAACAGCTCTGTTGGTACCACAATGTGGGTCTAGGACATTTCGTCCACGGACATTTCGTCCACGAATTGCTTAATTTTGTATTTTAAAGTGTATATGGGATATATTTCACAATATTTTCACTATTACATTAATAGGTATGTATAAATACATAATAATATTAGGTATAGTGATTTATTCCGGACAATTCAATATGAACACAAAAAAATGCTTACTCTTCGATTAGTTATGAAATTAGACATGATAAACGGTTTGACTGTATATTTAAGTTATATATCTCATTTAATACTTTGCATAAATTATTAATGAGTTATGAGTATCCAAAATATGGAACTGAAATAATAGGGTGAAATGAAATAATTACAATGGGTATATAATAATGATTATATATGGTTTTATTATGAGTCCGAAAATATGGAACAGTACAATAGCATGGACGGTTTTACGTTTAAATAATTAAAGGCAACACTAGAAAGTATCAATATCTACCTAACTCTTTTATAACATAATTCATTATCAATCACTTGTTAAGTAGTATATTATATACTTCTATCATGTATGAATTTTATTCAATCACTGTTAAAAAATGTGTAAAAAAAAAGTAATTTCTGTACCAATATTGCTTCTAATAACCTAATCTGAGTAATAATGTTGATGTTTATTGTTGTTATTGTTATTATGTCCACTATTTTCTATGTTTATATACTCTAATAACTTCGAGACATGCCTCGCTATTACTACAGACTTTATAAGACAATGGAATAATGAAAGCGAGGCCTGCCTGTATATCATTAAAAAGTTTTCAGCTATATTATTTTACTGTTGCCGGCCAGTAGGAGCAGGAGAAGAAGATTACAATAAGAATTATGGCAAAGACCATCAATTTATAATTACCATCAACTAATGGTGTTTTTACTTTTATATTGCAAAATATCTGTAAACAATGTTCAATATATATTATATACACATTATAAATATAATACAAAATAAAGCATTTCGTGGACGAATTGTCCGAGGACGAAATGTCCGTTGGACGAAATGTCCGTGGACGAATTGTCCGTGGACGAATTGTCCGTGGACGAATTGTCCGTGGACGAAATGTCCGTGCACGCCACAATTACAACATTTAATATAAAACATATACTTCGTGTACTCAAATTTCGTTATGCTTAGAACATATATTATTAGTAAAACTGTTCTGAATTCAATATAACCATTAAGTTCTGCTAATTAGGGTACACGTTTGGTGTACCCTACTTAATTAGATGTAACCTGACGCATTAGTTTGTGCAGAGGCCACATTTAGGTTTTTTAAGGTATCTTTGAACTGATATAACTAGATATAGACCACGTGATAATCAAAGCCAGTCTGCTTAACATCACTGGGTTGTATAATGTTTTTTTTTAAAGTTGATTCAAGAGCAATGCAATGACCCATGGCTTACTTAATATACATATTAAGTAAGCCATGAATTAAGTAAGCCATGAATTAAGTAAGTCATGAATGACCAAAGAACATTTAAGTTATGTATAAACTATTTATATTGGAGCGTTTATTCGTTTTTACATTGACTGCCAATTTGTATTACTCGTATCTGTAGGATTAACGTAGCGCTTAATAATAATATAATGCTCCTATTTCCAGTTCAACTATTGAACAGTTTACAAGAAATGGTAAATAATTAGATATAGCTCTAGTATTCTTTTCATGTCCGTCCTTGAGTAACTTCGTAGTAGTTCTACAATAAGAATATGTAGTATTAGAATCTATACGTTTGTGTAGACTAAAGTATTGTGTAAAGTAGTGATATGGACAGTAATTATTATTGGAAAGGGTTCAAATGGAGGCAGAACTTGAATACATTTGAAAAGACTTATATAATTTATTAAATAATTTTCCGCACCTCATTTCGAGATAATTTTTTATTATGGTGTATTATATCACTGTTTAGAATTTTCAATTAATTTAATATGAGAAGAAATTAAGTAGATATAGGATTCGTTTCAGTTAATTAATTCTATTGTTTTACTTTCCATATTTTATTTATTTTATTTATTTTATTTATATCTATATTTTCGTTATTTTTTTAGATTATTTCAAAGGAATAACAATGCTATTTGATCTATTTTTATAAAAATAATCTGGTTCATTACTGCAGGTTTAGCAAATAGATAACAGTATTTTGTAAGATTAAAATAACCTCTGACTCTTTTTTCCTGATGGTACAAACAGAGTAAAGTTGATTGCAGTTCATATTGCTACTGAAAATTGTTGGGATAGTATTATGAATTAAATATTGGAAAAGTTTCGATAATATTAGAGAAAAAAATATATAATAATAATTATGTATTTTTTATTGTGAATGGTATATGTGATAACTGGGTAAATAACTAAACGGATGAATTGGCACACTTTCAGATTTTGACATGAACATTGAAAATTAAGTAACCACCAAATGACCTAATCATTCACTTTGTGATTTGAGTTGTTGTGACTTTTGTTGTTGACCGTGGAATAAATATTAATCGAGTTAGCCTTTCAAATATATTTTTTACTATTAAATGTTATCGATTACAATATATGTATATGTTTAGAAAATTGGTATGTGCTTCGGTACATTTTGAGGATTGCAATATAAGTTCGATGAGTCTGAAAATCGATGATAATGTAAAGTTCTTAAAGCGGACGATATTTGAACGGACATCAAAGGACAAAAGTTGTCTGCTTTACGGACTACAGCTAGCTATAACGAACTCTTTTAAATATTTTATTCATCTACCAAGTATCTATTCATATATCTATTATATTCAGGGATATTACAATTTACAACTAACATTTAATGCATTGTTTTTAAGATTTATAGTATTTTAATTTTGTTACCCTTTTCCGCTACATTTTCTTTGATTAGAAAAGTTTAAGAGAAATTTTGAAAAAATGTAACTATTCTATATTCTATTTTAGTATATATTTCATTTATTTATACCAAACGAAAAAATAAAAACCATGAAATGAAATAATTTACTTTTATGTTCAGTTTAGTTTAATTAACGATTATTAATTATGTTATGTGTATTTGGTTGCATGTTGGTACATATATATCTATGCAAGTGAAGTTAAAATTAACACTCTTTTTTATCATATTTTATAGTACTTTAAATGACAGTTATACTTACCTTATTATTTTGTACATTTATATAAGTAAGTTGTTTAATTATTAAATTAAAAAAAAACCTTTAATAATAATCTGAGAATGTTTACCTTCATTAGGGTTTCTTTGAAATGGTGTTGAAGATAGTTTACAAGTTTAATTCCCCAAGTAAACTATCAATCTAACGTTACAACGAACGCTAATAGATATATCGGACACTTTTCCCGTACATTGTACGAGCTTTAACTGTTTTATTAACAGTTTTATTACAGGGTTTATTACATCACAATCAGCAAGGCTTACCAACAATATCTCGAAAATTTTATGGGATTTGTTCATTTATTGGCAAATGACCATTTCAAATATGGACGAACTATATTCACATTTGAGTTGATATCTTCTGCCTAAAATGATTTTCTATTTTTGGGAGAAGTAAGCAATTTGGGACTAAACAGCTCAAACATCAGTTAACCTTACAGAGGTCATGCAAATACACAGAGAGAAAGAATAATTTGTTTTGACTTCTAGTGTGGTTTGATTTTGCTCCTACCTATGTACATGGTGATTTGCAAGTACTATTTAAACCTAACAGTTGTTTAACCTATTGGGTTGAAACCTAACAGTCGTTTTGACTCACGCATAAGCTTCAAAACAGCAGCGTCAGCTCTCATTGTAAATTAATTTATACACCAGATACATTGGATTAACAGCCTTTGTGAGTTACTACAATACACTATGTCATAGTTATTTTAAACATACGTTAAAATTCTCATAAAAGTAATTTTTAACTTTCATAGTAAGTTGATTCAATCCACAAAAATGAATTGAATTAACTTAACTAATGTTTGGTGACACACCACGTCATAGTTTTATTAACACACATGAAAACATGAATAAATTTCAAACAACTCACGTAATATAAATTTATTCAAAGCATAAATTGATGACCCATTAGATATGACTTATATGGTTAAACTTTATTCTCTCTGAGTATTTGTTGTTGGGATACAAAATGGAATTTTTCAAGCAGTTGACGTAAAAACGTTAAATATAGCAACTGGACAGAAGATTTTTGGAAGTTGGAGGTGGTTTCGTGGTTGTTTCACAAACACTATTTTTAGGTTAAAAGCAGAGGATACTGTATTGAGAATACTGTATCCGATGCGGAAATAATGAGGTATTGGGTTATGTTTCATTTTGAGGATGATTATAAAGTGAAATTTATTGTCAGTTTTGCAATTCATCTAGTATATTTGGACGAAATAATTAAAAATCTTATATAGAGTTTAATGTAAAGAGTTTTGTGTAACATCAATTTCAATCAAATGATTTGTTCTTATCATGATAATGTATAGGCTGGGCCAACGATAATTGAAAACCAACTTTGAATGGATCCATCTTAAAACCTTCTAACGTCCTGTTTTACTTCTTTTACACAAACATTGCATTAAAAAAAATTAATCGATATAGTGAGTCTGGTAAACGGTGTCAAAAGTTTGCATGAAATGGACTTGAATCCGTGTGATTTCTCTTAGGAGGACGATTGAAGAGTAGAGTGTAATATACTCCACCTACAAGCTCATACGACTTGAAGTGAATTTATTTAAATAAAACCCTGCATTACTAATGAGAGAAACAAGAGTGAAATATTTTCGGCAAGAAATGGCCGATAAGTTGAGGCAGTCAGTAGATAGTGATGATGGAATTAATACTAAATATTTAGTTTATAATGAGTCGTTAATGTTATGCGATAAAGGATTATTGTTTTAGTTTTTTCTGCAATTAAAAGATCGTAATTTTATATTTGTGCGCGAACATACTTTTGTCACCTTCTACTAAATTCACAATTGCATCAATATCGATATATGTTTTGTTTAATATTTCACTATTTATGCAAAAGAAGTAGACCTATATATATATCCACCCTATATATTTCACAGTTTATCTAAATATATATAGCATGAAGAATTTTATCACATAAATATAAAGAGTATGTTAGAATAGTTGCCAGGCGCGTATACAAGGGGGGAGGGGGTATTTGGGGCAGATAACCCCCCCCCTTGAGGTTTGAACTTTTTAAAAATAAATCTACGGATTAATAAAAATATATGGATTAATCCTCCAAATTGAAGAAATTTCAATTATTTGATCATTTTTAATTGCTTTTGACATGCTTGAACACTGTATTCTATCAAAATCGTCATTGTTAAATTGCGAAATTGGAGAAATTAAATTGCTTCAAGTCGTATTATGTATTAGCCATTTCTATCACCCTATTAATATTAGCATTGTTCTTCAATTTAAAAATGTTTTTGAATTTGAGAAGAAATGCATCGTCCTGTACTCTGTAGTTTGCCAAAACACCTTCTTCTTCAACAGTACGCCGAAAATTCATGCTTTCGCAAAATGAATGGAAGGGTGGCTTCACAAGAGTTCGTGGTCTATTCAATGAAACTGGTTCTATTCACAAGAAAAAGCTAATGAAAACAAAACCAAAAAGGCACAAACTGCGATTCAGGAGGTGAAGAGTTTTTTGAAGAAACCAATAGTTTTTCTCTCAGAAAAGCTTTTCAGCAGATTTCATCCAAACCAAAACAACTTGGTTTCCGTTTTTATCATTGAACTTCAGTTCGACCATTAACGAAAACCACATAAATAGCAGTTTTATGAGTGGATTATGCAGCAACCATTCAACATTGCCAATTGAATTGTTTGGACAGACGAAAAATTAATTTGCCTCCATCAAAAACACATCGAAAAAATGCGAATGAAAATCCTCGAAATATCTGGAAAACAAATGATAGGTATGATGCTAAGGTAATGGTCTTCGTTGCAATTATTTATGGAATGGTTCCAATTATTCAAGCATTCCTTAACGAATATGGCAACTTGTCATTGGTTAATGGTGTTTCAAAACTCTGATTGCCCCAGCACATTATTTGGCTCAGCCTGCAACTTCTTCACTTTGGTGGATGAAGATCACATTGCACAAATGCAGCTCCAGAATTTTCAATGAAAATTTTCGAGGACGAGTGATTAGCAGAAGTACGGAAATAAAATTCCTGGTCAGCACACAGTCTAAATTTCAACCCTTTGGACTTTCACATCTGGGCTGCTGCACAAACTCGAGTTTATATATAGAAAAAAAGACATATTCCAACGAGTCTTCAAAGCTTCGTGTTCAAATGTGTTCAAAGCTTCGCTCAAATATATAACAAGAAGACTCAAGAAAGTATGCAAGAATGATCTCAAGTGTGCTTCGTTCTGTCTTAAGACTGGTGGGGGTCATTTTCAACAACTTGTGTAGGACCTCAGGGAATGTGCCTCATATGATATAATAGTATAAATGATTCATAATAATCCTTTCTTTTCCTACAAAGTGATGTATCTCTAATGGTGTTTGACTTATTTTAAGTGCTTCTAATTCGCATCTGATGGAACACAGCGTATAATGAATAATATGGTTTTTATGCGTTTTGCTGCAGCTAATGATTGAATATTATGATTAAGTTATTGACTAACAGTCTATTAGACCTAAAATACAGCAAATGGACTATAAAATACATACACTGTGTTCCATCAGAAACGACATTTTTCAATTGCGAATTAGAAGCAGTTCTAATGCATTAATTGTCATCATAGATACATCATTTTGATGTAAAAGAAAGTATTATTATTAAACATATATTGTCCTATATCATATGAGGCAAATCTCCTGAGGCCCTACCAAAGACAGAACGAAGCAATCTTCAAAACATTCTTGCAAAATTTCTCGGGGGTCTCCTGGTAATATATTTCAGCAGAACTTTAAACACATTGTATAAGAGACACAATGGAATTTTCTTCTTTTTCATATATAAACTCAAGTTTGTGCAGCAGCCAAGAAGTGAAAAACCAAAGGGATGAGATCTTGACTGTGTGCTTGCCAGGGATTTTCCGTTCTTCTGCTAATGAATCGACCTCGAAAATTTTCATTGAGAGATTCTACAGCTGTATTTGTGCAATGTGATGGAGAGCCGTCTTGCATCCACCAAAGTTAAGAATGAGTTGCAAAATGGTGCAGTCTGGGCCAAATAATGACCTGGAGCAATCTGAGATATAAAACACCGATAACCAATGACAAGTTGCCATCATCGTCAAGGAATGCATGAACGATTTGATCCATTCAATTAATAATGGCAACAAGGATATTACCTTAGCATCATACCTATCATTTATTTCGTTGATATTTCGAGGATTTTCATTAGTCTACACTCCATTGTTTTTCGGGTGACCGTACGTTTCGTTACTAGGACGTTTCGTTACCAGGACGATTCGTTACCAGGACGATTCGTTGCCAGCTTTTTCGTTATGTTTTAAGAAAAGGAAACTATTTTTTTTATTTGAAATGGGTTGCCGACTATATTTTATACCAATCCCATACATTATAAATTTATTCTACTTTAAAAATAATGTCTACTTTTTAAACATAATTTTTATTCGTTTGGTTATATTATATTGATTATAATCATAGGTAATGAAATTAACAATCATCACTTAATGTCTTTAATTAGAAAAGTTGTAAGTGAAAATATCATGGATACCAATCGATATAGAAGTTATATAACAATAATTATATTTTATTTTTCCTCACACAATCGAAAATGTGGTTCAGTCCGAGAACTCGGAGCTTTCTCTACTGCCTACATTAGGAAAATCTTTTGTTTTTGATATCTCCGAAAATGTTTTAACGTTAGGGTAAAATTCAAATAACAGATGTTATAAGATACCGAATGAAAATAACTTAATGAAAGAAACATAACCTTCCGCAATTTTGCGAAAGTAATAACTATTTTCGATCATATAAGAAAGGACTATATTGTATAACATTTCAACTCTTCATTCTTATTCTTATATACTATTTTCTAATATGTTTGAAAATTTCTGGTAATAGGTTCTGCATAGGAAAAAAAATTCAGTGCATATTTATAATGTATGGGATTGGTATATTTTTTAGTCTATATTCATTTCATATTAAAAAAATCTTTTGTAGCGATTCGAAACTAAAAATCTGGTAACGAATCGTCCAAGTAACGAAACTTCCTAGTAACGAAACGTCCTAGTTACGAAACGTCCGGGTACGAAACGTCCGGGTACGAAACGTCTTAGCACCGATTTTTGATGTGTTTCTTTACTGATGTAGGCAAAGGAAACTCTCGTTGGATGGTTGCTGCAGAATCCACTGACAAAATTGACTTCTCTGTGTTTCGTGCACATCATTTAATGGTTGAAATGAAGTGTGTTGATAAAAACAGAAACGAAGATCATGTCTGACGATCTTTCACAACGAAGCTTTGGTGGGTGAAATCTGCTGAGAAGTTTTTTCTGAGAGAACAACTACAGTATATGGGTTTCTTCTAAGAAAATCTTCGCCTCCTGAATCACTGCTTCTGTTCATTTTGGTTTTATTTTCACTTGCTTTTTCTTGTGGATAGATTATAGAAGCAGTCTTATTGAAAAGACCACGAACTCTTGTGAACTTATTCAGGTGGTAAGAATTAGCCGTTCTTCATTTTTCTTGGAGTGAAGCATGAATTCTCGGCTGACTGTAGAAGGAGAAGGTGTTTTGGCAAACTACAGAGTACAGGATGATGCATTTCTTCTCAAATTCAGAAACATTTTCAAGGTTGAAGATCAATTCTAATATTACTGGGATGTTAAAATCCATTCTTAATGAAGAAAATGACGTATGCATAGTAAAACTTGAATCATTTTAAGTTCTCCCAATTCGTAATTTAAGAATTACGCTTCTGATTGAACACAGTCACAGTGTAAGCATGTTCAAAGCATTAAAATAATCAAATAACTGAAATTTCTTCAAGTCTGAGGATTAATCCGTAGATTTTTTTTCGGACATTAAAAAATTTGAAAAGTGTCCCCCCCTTGACCGAATCCTAGATACGCCCCTGATAGTTGCAAGAATTCTTCCAAAGCTTGGAATCGATTAGTGCACACTAAATTTTTCTCCTTCATTGATATATAACAAGAAATGTCAAGTGAGTGGGCATAATCACATACGTTTAATAAATAGATTTCATTCGTTTATATTCTTTCAGTGCCAGTTCATGCAATGTGTAGTGGTAGTTTTGATGTTTTTTTTAAATTGCTATTATTCAGGGACGTTAAAATACTTAAGAAGCTGGTTGATACAATTAAAATGGCTGAAGAATATAGATTATTACAGAACGATGATTGGGGTGGAATTCAGCTTGAATGATGCTATTTTCTAATCAATAATGATATTAATCATGTTCAAGATATGATTTCAACAGTTTGACTTCTCAACCGTATTAACCTAGGTACTGGGTTCGCACGAAACTGTCGATATCTATATTTTAAACGGATTTGGATGCTCTTTATCAATTACTTTTATTTTTTTGCGTAATTACACACGATTATGAAAGAACAGAGAGAACAAGATAGTAGATACTGATATCATGAGCATTTATTTAAATAATTAAGTAATCATCAGTGCTCTCTCCAGGCATGATATGCACTAGTGTGCCAAAATTGCCGTACTCGCTTATTTCGATCGAGTGGCTAACCGCGTTCATAAAACTGTAATATATACGAGAAATTGTTTTCTGTCAATGCTTGCTATTTATTATTTTAAACAGATCATTTGCATTTGTATATTCCAATGGATTTGCAATCATCAAATGAAGTTTTATATGCAAAAAAATAATTTGTTAAGATTTTATAAGTTTTAGTGAGAGCTGGTTTGAGCGAACCAAATCCTAGGTTAGGGAGTGAACATTCGAGGGCTAGTTCATCAGGATTAATTTATTCATTTAAATGAAGTAACATGTTTAAGGGGAACGTACATGGATTTCGGAAAAAAAATATTAAAGAAGTTATGTTTATGAAACAAAATGATGTAAGCCGATTTTTGAAGTTCATATTAGTTTTCATTTTTTTCTAAAAAAAACATTAAAAAATAATCAAAATTTTATGTTTCGAAAAGAAAATTGAAATTCGAAAATCGGCTCTAACCATTTTGTAGAGAATGTCCTGAAGAATGAAATGAAAAAAACGCAGTTCAATAGCTTCAACCAAAAAATAGTTCTATACTTTTTAATACAAAATTTTGTAGGTATTTTGAAGTGCATTCAAAGTTATTGAGCGACCGACCATGTTTTTTGAAAAAAAAAATTATTAATGAAGCTACGATTCATGGCATTTTTTCGATTAGACCCATAGAAAACGATTTATTCGAACTAACAGAGCGCTATACCCACCCCCTCCCCTCCTCTCCCCAGGGGCATAGCGTCACACAGGCACACTCTAGAGTTCTGAGTTTTTGTACAATCATTTATAAAGTTATTAGGTACCTATTTATAAAATAAAAAAAAATATCCAATAAAGAGATTTTTCCATGGAAAAGGGGATCGTTTGGAGATTCTTGAAATTTTTACCGATTTTTTTTTCCTTTGTTCGTTAGAAAATAGTCCGAAGAAAACGGACCGAAAAATTCCAGTTCGCTTTGGCAACTAGAAATGGGTCAGGGGTGCGTATAATGTAGTGGGGATGGGAATTTGTTTTTGTGTTGTTGTGTAATATCCTCCCATTTGTGGTAGATAGCTTCGTCGTAGACAAGGGGACGCATTGTCCCCCCGAACGACCTAATGTTGTGTTATAGCCTCCGATTTTCGTTAGATGACTTCGTCGTAGCCAAGGAAAACCCTTGATCCTCCCGAAGCGACCTGATGAGGTTTTTTTTGTTTACTCCGATATCTTGGATACTTTTTTACTCAAATCGTACTCAATTGGGGTTGGCCCTACAGAAAAATTTATAGAAGCTAATCTGTTTAGCTCGAAATTCATGAGATGAGATCGTTAAGTCAGCTTTTTTTAAATTTTGATCTCAATATTTTTTATTTGAGAAGTAAAAGAAAATGTGAAAATATAGTGAAAAAAATTTGAAGAAAAATTAAAAACGAAATAACAAAATATCTAGATCGAAATTCAAAAAAAGCTCACTTAACAATCTTATGAATGTCGAGCTAAACATATTAGCTACTCTAAGTTTTCTGTAGGATCAACCGTGATTGAGTCTATAAATTTTTCGTAAGAGAGTTGAAAAACAGGTTTTTCGGTCACACAAATGAAAAATTTACACGACCAACTTCAAAGTTTTGGAGAATTTACACCTTATGTCAAAATCTCAGCTTAATCGGACAAGTATTATTGGTAGCTAGCCAAACCACCAGACGATCCCCATAAAGGAATTACGTGATCAAATAAGAAAACTAGATTGCAGATTTGTTAGGGAATGATTCAAGAATAATCATGTACATAAATGAATTTGAAATAAATTTCGCAATATTTTATTTCTATCGTATCATTATCCTTCAGAAAAAAGAAACGGTACTTGAATATATGAGTAAACAGTAATGGGAAACATACCGAATAGCGAAATTGACATAATAATCATTGTTTTTCTGGTGGTTTTGAAGTGGTTTTCTGAAAGTGGTAATAAATTTTCCCTTCAAAACTAATGTAGTTTTAAAAAACAAATATGGAAAATTAATTTAATTGGTTTTGATTTGGAGAATAGAGATATTTGAAAAGACGTTTATTTGAATGTTGAATCAATTTTTTTGTTGGTGAATCATCAAATATATTTCACTGTTAACATTTTTTTATTAAAGTTCTAGTAACACGGTCAGCAGGTGAAGAATTGATTTCACGATTTAAAGTGTCGTATACCCATACACTCATTTTATTTAATCATTCACTTGCAGAACTTGATTACTGCAAGTGAGTGATTAAATAAAATGAGTGTATGAGGATATAACACTTTAAATCGTGAAATCAATTCTTCACCTGCTGACCGTGTTACTAGAACTTTAATAACAAAATATTAACAGTGAAATATTTATGATGATTCACCAACAATTATAGAAACTCATAACCATACGAAACATAAAATTAGGAATAAATCACTTTCCAAATATTATGAACATATCCCCATTTCTGAACCTCAAAACAAACTCATAAATAAACTAATATTAGAAATACAAGAGTATTTTTAAAAATTGAAAGAATAAATAAAACTCATCCTATTACATATTCCTCATTTGTTTTAGATAACCAGAGGATAGTAGAAAATGTTCATAAAGAGGAATTGGAATGCAGAAGACTCGGAAAATTATAGAATAAAAATAATTAAAACACGAAAATGACAGGATAAAACCGAATATTTTGTTAAATACGTCGATTATCCGAATTCGCAATTTGAATGGGAGAAAAATTTAGGACTATAGAGTCAGTTAAAAATTTGACGAGAAAGACTAATAATGAACAAGTCAATTATTTGAAATTAATCAAATTGAAAGAGGTAAAACTGCTTATTGAAATTTATTCGTATATCATAACGGTAATGCAAAAATAACTAATAGAGCCAATTCAATTTCAAAGAGAATGATCTGAATTAGCATCTAAGGTGCTTAGATCGGATTTTAAAGGAAACTTTGGATTGGAAGGGGATACATATTTTGAAAATGCAACTTCTAATAATAAAATATGATTTTTTTTTATCTAGTTAAAGCTAAAGAATATTAAAATTTGTTGAAATCGTGTGGAAAAGATATAACTTAAGAAAAAGAAGAAGAAGAAGCTGAAAATGATCAAATAATTATAGATGTGCACATACTGAACGAGTTGATGTTCTAATTATTATCACGAACTTATTATCAAAAAATTATTATCAAAAAAATAATTTTGAGAAAGAGAGAGTACAACCTATGGAAACTGATGAAGATGTATCTGACTAATATAGAATAATGATATCCTATAGTTTGCCTAAGAAATATGGTAA